>JASDQU010689311.1:22891-35852 GCA_032191745.1 Picea mariana | reverse complement strand
GATTGTAAGTTGTATGAAGATGATTGTACAAATGGTAAGTATGGAATGATTGTTGCAAAATAGCCAAGGATTTGGCTCGGATACCACTGTAACGATATAATTCGTTATTAAAGATGCAGACAACAATACATTTGAATCAATAATAATTGATAATTGAATAATAGGATGATTACAATACTCTTGTGATGGTATGCTTTATAGGCATTGATTGGTCATGAGAGTGAAAGGATGTGACCTGTGTCTCTTCGTTAGCCTAGGTTAGTTATTATGATTTATTAATTAGTTAATGGTTATATTTGTAACAATCATCTCATCTTGTGACCTTGATTTGAAATGCAAAGTGTTATAGGCCTAAAAACACATATTTTTGATGTTTTTCTCTTGTCATTCACATTTTCTCTTGGAGAGGAAATAACGACTTCGTTGCAATTCTAGCATGCAATCTAGACATCAAAAACTTTCCACCCAGTGATTTGGAAGGCTAGGGGAACAACCACGCAAGTGGGGAAGAGTCTTGGATCAATGCATAGAGGTCTTGGATCATTGCATTGAGGTCTCGATTGATCACCCTCTTTCCCTTTAACAAACATAAATACATCTATAACAACAACAATAATAATAATAGCTAATAATATTAAACATAATAAAATAATATTGAATAACAAAAAGTCAGTATGTTATAAACATAATAATAGTAGGAGTAGTAGTATGTTATAAACATAAATTCATGAGATTAATGAATGGTCAAAGGACACACATTAGTTCACCTCATGATTAGTCAATGCATATAAGTATACCGCCACAAGGTTCGTTGTAACATCTTCAATCTTATCAATTCTTATCAATCAATCATTATTTAATGTATTCATATATATTATGCATCTGCAAAAATATTCTATCCATCCATAATAAACAAGAATTTGTTTACTACTTTTGTTATCAGAGGCATTGATTTGGCCAAGAGTGGGTGAAATTCATAGATTATTCTAGCCTCAAGCTACCTCAAGTGTTGTTTTGTACAACCATGCTGCATTTGCTCTTCTGTACATTGCTTCAACACATCAGCTACACAACCATACAATTTTCATACTTGTTGCCAATTTGTACATAGTCATATGTCATACACTAGTGTTGCCAGGCTTTCGTAGGAATCATGATACACTATTTTGTATTGTAGGAGTCAATGGTACACTTATAGTCGCTCTGTACCATATTGTGTTGGTCATTGTTTTAAAAAAAATTGTGCGCTATTCTGATCCGTATGCATTTAAAAAAAGTGCCTTCAATATGCTTTTTATCTTAAAGTTGCACTCTCGCTCGATCATTCTTAATTTTAAAAATTAATTAATTAATTTTTTATTTTATGTTGGCATTTTATACCAAAGTTGGCTTAATTTATAAAGTACAATTTATTATTTTCAAGTAAACTTTATCTATGTCGTATATAGAGTTGAATCTAGTTTTCACAATGAAAAATAATCTCCAAAATGAAAAATAATGACGAGTTACAAGTAGAGGTTTATCGTGATGTAATGAAATCGATATCGCCACACAAATTATGGATAGAATTGGGAACTCACAAAATGAACAATGAAAAAAATTGACAAATTAATAGGAAATAGGGATAGATTTGATAAGTTATTCGAAGATTCCCAAAGATGATGGCTAGAATTAATAAAGAAGGGAAATAATTGTTGTGTATATGATAGGAGATGGGTTCTAGGACATCTATGTGTACACAAGTCACTACATTATTCGAAAATAGTGGATGAAAATGAAGGAGGAATGTTGAATCCAATGAACAAAATCACTATTGGATACAATTTAGATTTTGAAAAGGACAAACCGTCAAGGATAATTAATGAGCATAGAGAAGGGATTGACCTACTAATTGAAAGATGACATGAGTTCACAATAGAACCCTTAACTTTTGGAAATCCATTGTTAAGTCCAAATTGGTCCTCCACAAATCACGAATGAAATCAAGGTATAATAAGTGGGCCCGATAGAATCCAAATTGTTATACCTAAAATTGATAATGAAGCAATGCCAAATATATCATTAGCCTCAAATTTAGGCAACAAACAAAATAAAAATGAAGATGGGATTCCCCAAAAAGATACTACCACTCAAAAAGACAAAATACAAGAACTAACTACAAAATATTTTTTGCCTCAAGAACTAGGTCCCAATAGAAGGGGAAAGAAAACCTAAAACTCCACCTACAACTTGGATGAGGAAATCACAACCTAGCCACTAAAGCTCAAAGGAATTACTGAAAGTAGAAACGTAATGATACTTGTAGATTTTGGTAGTACTCAAAATTTTATGGACATCAATATTGCTAAAAAACGAAACCTTTTTGTGTACGCCACGAAGGACCTCATAGTTATAGTTGCTAATGGACAAAAGGTCAAGGGTGTAGGAAGATGTCATAAAGTCTTAGTTCAAATACAAACAATATTCTATTCTCCACCAGTCGAAGAGATGGATATGGTGCTAGGTGCGGAATGGTTGATGTAGTTGGGCACTTATACCTCCAATCTTGAAGAACAATTCATGGAGTTTAACTAGGAAGGTCAACATTATATATTATATGGTGTTGAAGCTTCTACTCTCAAGAAAGGTTACAACTAATGAAAAAAGTGCAAGAAGCACAGATGATCAGACAATAGCAGAAGCCTGGAAAATACGTTACCATGAAGCATCAAGGTTTCATGTTAAACAATTAGGTCAAAAGACTTCAAGATATGATGCAAAGAATATGAAGAAACCTTGCCAACACTTAAAGCATAAACAAAGTCCAACCCCTAAAACCAAAGAAAAACAAAGATGATGCCACCATGAAAACATGCTCAGATAGAGAGAATCCTATTTACTATGCTTGCAGGACAAAACATTCCTCAGGGGAGTGGCAATGTAATAAACATAATAATAGTAGTAGCAGCAGAAGTATCTTTAGGTTAATGAAAGGTCAAAGGATACACACCTCTTCACCTCATGACTAATCAATACATATAAGTATACTGTCACAGGGGTCATTGTGACATCGCCAATCTTATCAATTCTTATCAATCAATCATTGTTCAATATATATATATATATATATATATATTTGCACAGATATTCAATTTATAATGAACATGAATCTGATTACTACAAAGTATGTGACCATTCAATGTATACTTATATGCAATGTCACATGCCATTTTGATCATCTCTCACCTCTCCTTTTATGTATTCAACACTAAATATTTATCCGATATGGGTTTCTTGTTTTATCTTATTTATCTTGGATATTCCGTATATGAACCACTTTGGTTCATTACACCCTCCTTTGCTGCCATCACATGTTTCCTGGAGTGTTTGTGTTCAGCAAATTGTGGTTTGGTGAGGTCGGCATCTAGAAAGGTCCTGTTGGGAGTGAGGTAAGCCATCTCTTGGCCTAGAGGGTTGTGGGATGTTCCTTTGGGGTCTTGAAGTGGAGGAAGAGTGTTGAGTTGGCAACTTGGCACACATGCAGGCCTTGCTTGAGGTCGATATCCTCTTGGTCGAGGGTATCATGGAGGAAGGAAGTGCCCACCTGTAAGGGGTCTGAAGAGGAGGTAGAGGTGGAAGTGGGGAGTCCACGCACCGTAACGTTGAGCTACCTGGCTTGTCGGATAGGTTCCTCTATAATCTTGGCATGGACGGCCTCTTCCACTTTAGTGAGCAGGGGGGTGGGGGTGGGTTCCCGATGTCCAAACCACTCGCACCTAGGAATTGAGGGTCTGCTGTTGTGTTTCTGTCTCCTGTTTGAATAAGGCCTGTTGTGACCTCATCTCTTCCTGCTTGTTTTTAATATCGAAGAGTTCGGATTATATAGTGGGGGAGGCGTGAGGTGGTTATTGAAGATGTGAGTTTTCCTGGTTTTTCATCTCAGCGACCAGCTGTTTGAAGTCCTAAACCTCAGAATGCAACCTGTGGTTTTGGATTCCAGGTTACCCAATTTCGCCAGCGTGTTTTGGATCTGTGCTGCCCAGTGAATTGTGTGTGATGAAATAATGTCTGTCATCTTCAAGGCACTTGAGCTGATGAGTTCTTATCTACTTTTACAATAACCTGCCCAGTAATTTCTTTGTTAAATAATAAGTAATGGAGTAAAGTCTTTATTCTTTAAGCATCTGTATTTTGTAGTGTTTGCTTCTCCATTGTAATAAACATGTTTATAATAGCATGTTTACGTTGTAGATAAGATAGATAATTTTATTAATGTCCACAAATGACCAAAAGGCTAGATCAATTGGACTAGGAAGTACAAACAGTTATAACAAGCTGTAGGGGTGCAAAAGGCTACTCCAGAGTGCTAGGAAATTAAAAACAATACAAGTGTTTTGTTTTGCTATTTATGTAAATGATTTTTTTGGTCTTGTCAGAATAATCTGGACGAGCTCTTCATGCTAATGCACTTTCTGGATGCAGGAAAGGTTAGTGACTCGCTATTCAATTTGTTTGTTAATCACCTGTCCTTCATTAGGGTTAAGATCTAACAAGCTGTTTTTTCTTCCACTTTTCATTTGTTTTATAGTAGCTAAAATTCAAATTTCTTCAGTTTGCCAGTTTGGAGGAATTTCAACGGGAATTTGAAGATATTAGTCAAGAGGAACAAGTTGGGAGGTTGCACATGATGTTGGCACCACATCTACTTCGAAGTACGTTTAAATACATGCCTTTACTTTGCATATTTTAATCTCTTAGATGCAATGTCTTGCTAACAAGACATTTGATAAAGGATATTTAATCGGAATCTCACTTTTTGGAATGCTGCATGTGTTTTCGGAATCTCACTTTTAATCGGAATGCTGCATGTGTTTTAAGCATCAGATATGTTGTGAATGAATTTTGCACTTATTAATTTTATGGGAATCTCACTTTTCCTTTTAAAAAGTTATGCTGCATGTGCTTTAAGCATCAGATAAGTTGTGAGTGACTTTTGCACTTCTGAATTGTTTTCTCCAAGGTAAGCCTCGTGGGGGAAAATGAGTGGATGCTTCCCCATATTCGTAGATGGCATTCCTAGTAAACCCATCGGCATAGACTAGTGTGCCTAAACCAGGGAGATATGAACCGGGCCTGCTCTGACACAGAACTAGCCAAATGCCCAGCAACATTGGCAACAGCCTAAGTTACCCGGATACGGATACGGATATGGATCTGGATCCTGATTCGGAGACAGATTTGCCAGTTTTTTGAAAAGCCAGGATCCAGATATGGCGGTGAAACGACAAGTACAAACAATATAAATATATATTTTTATAATTTAAAAAAAACAAGAAGTATACAAAAATTATAAATTTTATATTGTATAACCTATATATCTTTGTAATAAGTAATGCCTATATAAAATAATTAATATATTAGATTAATAAACTTAAAATTAATGTATAAGTATTAAACATTAATTATTTATACAAATTAAATTATAACCGTGCTTAATTTTTATGAATATTAAGTAGTTAATGATTAATGTAAAATATAATATTAACTATTATTAAAAATATAACCATAAATTAAACATAACATAAATTAAATTAAACGTAAACATAACATAACATAAGCTAATGAAATATTAACTATAATAAATTATAAACAAGTCTGACAAGCACATCTTTCTTTGCTGACTCTTCTCAGTCTTTCCCCCGACCAGTCCAACGGGCTGTATTTCGAAAGTGCCAGGGCTGGTCTTGCTTTTTATGAAGAGTGGGGTCCAAGCAAACTGTTCGGCACAAAAAGTCCATTGCTGTGACATGCATCTTTCATTAAATGCGTTTGAATTAGAGTCATATAATGACTGTTCTGGGTTGAACGGCCAAATTTTAGCAATGCAACTCTTTAGAATTTTGAACTTATACTGTCTCAAACATTGAATAAATTTTGATGAAGCGTCATGGTTTTTCATATTTTACGAAGTCTCGTCTTTGTGTTGTCATGTCCTTACTTCCCTAGTTGACATTGGAACCTATTCCAGTCATTTTGAGACTAGTTTTTGTTACCATAAACCATCCGGACGTGGTAACTGCACCAAGCATTCTTCCAATGGGTTGGAAATCCCAAAACTTACTGACAATCATTTCTTTTAGTTTCTGCTGGTTTCCAAGGTTCTGTGCTTGGTTTCATTGAACTTTCTAGGCTTCCCCAGAGATTTTGATGTGTTTCAAATTTCAATGGAGTTTCTAGGGGTTTCCAATGCTGTAGCAGATCAGAAGCTCTTTCTTTGATGAGTGTTGCCATTGTCTCTTAATGGTTCATATGTTAAATAAATTTTCTTCTTGCTTTTGTTATAATAACACCAGTTCTTCATATCTGGATTGATGTTATGAATTTCTTCCTCAGATTGAAGTGTTTCAACCTTAAAATAAATTCAGCTGTGTTTCTTCTTTGAATTCAACTATGTTGAATGTTACAGTCATCGACTGAGTTGTCTTCTTTAGTAGCTGGGGCTATTAAAAGAAGCCTGAAGGTTGACCATGCCAAATATTATCAGAAATCTATTTTGGCAAAATTGAAGGATGTTGCAATGTGTATTGCTTTTCTAGTTTGCAATATAATTATATTTTTACATAGCTTTTGAGTGGTTTAACTCATTGTAAATTCTAACCTAGGCAAAAGTATTTTCTGGCCAGCATTAATCTTAAAACTTATATCTTTCAAAAATTTTGATTGGAAGGATTTTTGTGTTTGGCTGCAATATTTTTGCACAATGAGTAGATGGATGTTTCTTCTGTAGAAACTGCAATCTGTATACAACTGAATATATATGGAGTTGCAAATATGTTTTGTGGCTCAGAATGTGCAGTTTTAAGTGTTAACCTTAATCTAGCAAGTGTTAAAGATCAATATCTGTAATAAATTGTGATGATCCTTTGAAGTTATAAAAGTGTATAGCATGTTATTTTTGAACAATGCTCGACTATTATCTAGAACGGCACCCTTTTCTGGACAAAATAATATTGTTCCTAGTTTTGATATTCTCGGGAGCAAATTGCTTTAATACCTCTGTAAGTAAACATGAATATGCCTTTCACAAACTTGCAATTTGTACTTAGGTACAAAATGCTCAAGAAATATGCCTGCGAGTACCTTGACAATAAATTGAAAACATTCTATACATGAGAACCATTGCTCAAGTACTAAGCTATGAAGGTGCATTCGGTAGCAGTGAAGCATTCGGTTAAATTTAATGAAGAGATAAGCTATGACATAAATCTGATATGATATCATGGGCTATTCAAACAGGTTGGTGGAGCACACATCGTTATATGATCCTGGACCCCACTATCTGTCTTTGTCCCACTTCTTTTGTCCATATGTTTTACAATGGAATTTTGATTGTATTGATAGTTAAACATTAAATTTTAATCCATTGATTTTTGTTGTATATATGGATGACATCATATGTAAAAAATGGATTAGATATGTATACAGTGCACATGTGTATATGTCCGTAATACATATAGGTATAATTGTAATGAAATTAACCTGCATATAAATATGCACTTGTTGGAGTATGTGTGTTACTCTCTCTGTTGTGCCTATACATGTACATGGGTGGTACCACCTACCATGTACTTGGTAACTTTTGGAAAGGTATATATATGGTGTACAATTTATTCCCTGTGTTATCACTCAAAGTGGTCCCTTGGGGAATTCAGTCCCAAGGGAGTCGAATGAACGTTTTGATAAGGTGTCTGTGACTAGCACATTCTCTCTCACTTATGAGATAGTGCTTTTCTAACCCAAGGGGGTATCCCTAAAATATGTACTTTAAATTCTGAATTTTTAAGAATGACCAGTGCCAAATCCCACGGGTGATGAAAGAAGATGTGTTAATTTTCAATTCCCAGCACCTAGATAAATTATTACCTTGTGTTTTTCCTTGCTGAAAAGTAAATTACAGCACACTGAATAAAATATACTGGCTGGAAATAAATAAAACAGCGGAAGCAAATTGGAAACCAAATTCACACATACACAAAATTTTCCCCTTCAAATCAACTCTTCATTCAAATAACTTCCAAGCTTACAAGGGGCTCCCAAACTGGGAAAACAACCCACTGAGAATAGAAACAAAACTACAACAAAACTCCTGCAACCCAACAACTCTACCACTGCTGTACAACCCTGTAACTGCGTTCTGTACGATTTGTACGTGCCTTGTACGATCTGTACAACACGCATGTACATGCCCCCGACACTGCTCAAATCTGTCTTTGCTACCAGATTTTTCTTCTGTTGCTTCCTCCTCATTTGCACTGATCAGATCTCTAGGTGAAAGTCCTTCACCCTTGCTAAGATCTCCTTAAGCAAAAGTCCTTTTCTCTCTCTATGAGTCACCGACTCCAATAGATGTATTGCTGTTGTGTGTCTCTCCCCTTCACCTAGTGTTGCTTTTATAATCTTGAGTTGAACCCTAACCCTAATCTCCAAAGTGATCAATGGTTGAGATTACATCTCACCTCACTTGAGATCAATGTCTAAGATTAATTTAATTCACTAATGCTAATAACTTTAACATTTCATTAAATTAAACTCACTTTACTTCAATAATTCCTTTAATTAAAGAAAATTACTAAGGTGGAAGGCTTTGGACGACTTCCACATGTCTAGACACTTAGACTTGTGCGGGAGTACCTGTCCGATGTTACAAACATCAACACTCCCTCTTAGTGAGGAAGGTATTCTACACCACTCCAAGTTTGTCCCTGAAAAATACAAACTTAAATACAAACTCCTCTTTAACCAAGGGTTTGGTCAGAATGTCTGCAACCTGCTCATTCGCGGAGATATAGTGAAGTATAATTGCTCCCTTCTGGATCCTATCTCGGAGGAAGTGATACCTGATCTTAATATGCTTGGAACTGTCATGGAATACTAGATTCTCAGAGTTTGATACAACTCTGATTATCACAGTATATCATCGTGGGCTCCAGCACCTGATCAAATAATCTTGTAAGCATCTTGTGCAGCCAAATTGCTTCACAACTAGCCATACTCGCTGCCATATACTTTGCCTCTGCTGAACTGAGTGCTACGGAAGTCTGCTTGCTGCTGAACTGAGTGCTACGGAAGTCTGCTTCCTGCCGAACCATGATATGACTGTTTATCCCACGTTGAAGCAACACCCTGAGGTGCTCTTCCTGTTTGTTGCACACCTTGCCCAATCTGAGTCTGTATATTCCTGCACCCTCACTCCATCACCTCTAAGATATGTGAGACCAAAATCCACAGTACCCGTCAAGTACTTGAGCAGATGCTTCATTACTACTGAATGCACCTTCCTTGACTCCACCATAAATTGGCTCAAAGTGTTCACAACAAAACATATATCTGGCCTAGTGTTGACCAAATACATCAAAAAACCTATCCACTATTTGTATAACCTGGGGTCCACCAAATATGAATCTGAAGTGACAACTTTCTTCAGATTGGTAACCATAGGTGTAGCCATTCGTCTACAGTCCTCCATCCTGAATCTCCTCAGGATCTCCATTGTGTACTTCCCTAGACCAAGGATGATCTCACCTGATCTTTGCCATACCTCTAGCCCCAAGAAGTAATGCATCAAGTGTAAAACTTTTTGAACCCAACTATCTGATAATTAAGCTCAATAAATTATACCCAAAAATTTAATTTCAGATCTATACTATAATTATACAAGCTGAGTTAAACACATGCACATCGGAAATAATAGTACCAAACACACAAATACACAAGATATACCCTGGAAACCCCAAGTTGGGGAAAACCAGCAAAGGAGGGCTTTTATTCTTCTCTTCTTGTGCAAATATCAGCAGCAAAATACAAAGAATATAACTCTGAAAATTCTTACAGAAGATATTTCAGATCAGACCTCAAGATCTTGATCTTCTTCCATGTCTAGTTCTCCACCTAGGCCTTGTACTCTCAGAACTGAATGAAGACCTCATCCTAGGTTTTCATAAAGAAGATCCAGGTTTTCCTGGAACAATGATCAATGAACGTCACATAGTATGATGCTCCCTGTACTGATGTTACTGACATCGGTTCACATACATCTGAATGAATAAAATCAAAGATCCCTTTGGACCTACTCTCGCTGCTTGGAAAAACAGCTTTGGCATTCTTTCCAAGTGCACACCCTCTGTACACACCCTACCGCTCAACACTGAAATCTAGGAGACCAGTGTCAATCTCCCTTAGAATCGACAATGGCCTGTAATGTAGGTGTCCCATCCTCCCGTGCCATAACTCACACATGTTGTCACTGTCATGTAGCAAGGACTGAGCAGGCATGCCACACAACCTGTATAACTTTCCCTCTCTARCCCCAATTCTCACTGCTGTGTCAATGCTAGCTCCTTCTGGATGTATGAGTACTTGCCCTCCCTGAAATATAATGGCAAAACCCCTGCCCTCCATAACTGAGGCTGAGAGMAAATTCTTCTTTAGTCCTGGTACATATAGCACATCTTGGGCCTCAAATGAAGTACCTGACTCAAGCTTCTCCCAATCACAGTTTCCCTTGACAAATGGTTCCCAAGACTTTGAGAAACCATTCAATGCCTTATTAACTAGCTCTACATTGGTCACTTTCTCCCCCATTGCTGCAAGCTGATGACAAATCTGGGTGATTCTCATGAGATAGCTCGTAAAGTTGTCAGATCTAGACATCTGCACAGATCTGATTTTATTTCTCAAGATCATCTTCTTGTTTATGTTATCGCTCTGGAAAAACCCACTAGAGCGTTGAACATCTCCCTGGTCGTCTGCTTCTCAGATAAATGAGGAATCATATGATATTTTACTGCATCAAATATTATCCACTGGGCTTTGATCTCCTTCTTATCATGAGCTTCCTTCTGTTGCGGATCTGTCCGTGGAGTGATCTCTTGGCTGAGAATTTCCCAAAGATCATTTTCCTTCAGAAGCAAGGTAACCCTTGCTTTCCAGGACAGGAAGTTGGATGCTCCATCCAATCTTTCTTCAAATCTCAGACTTGAAGCTGCCATTTCTTAGATCTGATCAAACTGCCGTGGAATTGACCCTGCTGATTTATAGATTTGCAAAATTCTTCTGAAATCGGTTTCCTCTTCAGAGTGTGAGCTCTGATACCATGTTAATTTTCAATTTCCAGCATAACGTTTTATTCTGTGTGCTGTAATTTACTTTTCAGCATGGAGAATCAACAAAGCAACCACTGATTAAATTTTTCTGTTTAAAAATCCTAAAAGGTGGAGATCATAAAGTGAAGAGAGTCACAGAGGAATTCTCAACAATAGACAACTTGATAGACCATAAAAAATCAGTGTTAATTAATCAGGGATGCAATTGCATAATTMTGATACAAGTCAAGACCAAGCTTTCCCCAAAGAACCAGAGGTGATTCAGAATGATAGGCACTGCTCAAGACCCTGTTGACCTAAGAAGTTATGCTTGTAACTGAAATTCAAATATGAAATCTGAAGCTTTTTCTTCATCTATTTCACGTGATCTCACCCACATGGAATCGCCTCCTTGGATAAGGACAATTCAAAAGCATGCATGAAAAAGGTCATAGAGATAGTGCCTCTCTCTGCTGAAAATAAACCACCAGAATAGTCACAAAAGCACCTTGAATTAGACACGAAGGCAGTGCCCTTCTCTCTCTATTTGCATGCTAAAACAAGCCTAAAATAAGCTCTTAAGGCTGCGCCCTACTTTTTGATATATATGCATGAAACAACCTTAGAATAGTACCTAAGGCAGCACTCCTCTTGTTGGTATCGATCTCCTCAAGACCTGGCAGGGGTGATATGAAAAACAGACCTGAAAAATGGTACACAACAATGCCTAACATGCTGGTCTCATGCTTCAAAAAGTGCAGCCAAAATAGCTGGTAATATCTCCTAGTTAATGCTCACAAATGTTTGCTTCCTCTACAGATGCAAGACATCTCACAAACAGTGCACACCATGCTGAACATAAATCAGAGGAATTAGATAGCACCTTTGATCTGGGACACATAGGAAACAGCATCCTCCTGCTTACTAATATAGACAGGAACATGTCTAACAAAAGCACTACGGGGAGTGTTGTGATGAACCAATTTGGTTCAGATCACACACATCCAAGATATTTGGAACAATATAAAGAAATCCATGTGGATAAATAATATATTGAGTAAAATGTATGAGATATGATATATTATCATGATTACAAATGAGGGCCATATATACCCAAGCAGGGGTGCTCTTTCACTAAGAAGCATGTCTCTTCATTTAAGTTGCCTCTTCCTAAATTATTAATTGTTGTTAGCATTTATATTTTATATTTATATATACATATTAATATTTATTACACTGCCAACCCTTTTAGAAATGCTTTGTCCTCAGAGCATATTTATGGAAAGGCTTTATGTCTGGATCTAGCTTGTAATGTCTTCGTATGGATCTCGTTTCTTGATGCTGTTATGGTTGATGATATGAAATGATACGAACTTCTAAGTGCTGAGCATAATTGTCTAAATGTAAAAGGATCTGACCATCCTAATTCGATTCTTGGTGGAATATTATGATTATAGAATTACCAAGATGAGTTATTATTATGAAACTCAATTGTACTAGCATCAATATTCTTCAGATGATAAGTCAATTGTTTTGTTTTGAGCGATGTTGATATTTTGATTGATTAAGGTGCCTTCTCTTATGATTGGGATGTCGATAAGGTGTTTTTGTAGCATGACTTTCCCTTATTTTGCTTGCATCGTTCTCTCGATTTACTTTTGGTATTGCATCTTCTTCATGCATTGATGTTGCTTTATTGATTGTTGTATCTACACTCTAAATTTCCATTGTTTGTATTCCAACATCCGAAAATGTACTTACTTCCATTGACTTTGCTTCTTCTTGAGCTATGACCTGGATTGGATTTGTATTTGTTCCTTTCTCCATAACTTGAGTTTTTA
>JASDQU010689311.1:7046-19707 GCA_032191745.1 Picea mariana | reverse complement strand
GACATCCCTGCTACCTTCGTTGCACTATGATTTGATGTCCTGCTCTGCTCCTCCATCAATGTCAAGTCATACTAGCTGACTATCTTGGAAGAAACCACTCGTCCACTAGACTCAGCCACTGACACTGATCGCTGATGCAAGATCCACTTGGATCCAACTATAGGTTGTCCCAACACCCTGTACATTATGCCTTTCCTGATGCCAAGCCTCACTCCTGCATCCAAGGATGCTCCCTCTGATCGTATGAGCACTTGTCTATCCTCGAACATCACTGCATACCCCTTATCTTCCAGAGTTGACACAGAGAGCAAATTAACCTTCAGCTCTAGTACAAACATCACCTCATCCACCTCCAGAGAACTACCTGACTCTAGCTGGAATATGACGCATACAACCCCCTTCACTGCATGCTTGGTGCACGCCCCACTATTCAGATGACAGTTTGAGCTCGTCTCTAAAACACTACGGAACACTGACCTCATTCCCATCATATGGCGAGATGACCTACTGTCCATTGTCCTCCAACTCAACCGTTTTGTTGCTGCTAGAAAAAGAGGCAGCTAGGGAAAATTCATATTCGAATTTCTCTGCAAACACATCCTTCTCAGTAGATGTTATGGCTGCTACCTCTGATTCCTTCTTCTTCTTCTTCTTGTTGGGACACTGGCTAGCATAGTGGCCAGTCTTGTGACATGCAAAACATCTCACTTTGCCCATGTTCTTGGAGCCTCCCGCTCCACTGCCCTTCTTCGCATGAAGAGCCACATTCTCCTCTTTCTCACTCTTTGGTTGGCTAGCTTGAGTGGCATCAACTCTCAACTCCTCCTAGGTGAAGTCATCCCATAACCTCTCCCAATCAGGGAGCTTCTCCCGAGCCACCACTCCACGAACAAATACTTCCCACTGTTTGGTGAAGCCATTCAAGGTTGTCCTCACCAACTCAATCTCATCCACTGCCTCTCCCACAACCGTCAGTTCATCTCTGATCTAAGTGAACTTAGTGAGATAGGTGACCACTAACTCTTCCTTGGCCATCTTCGTGCTCCTCAACTTCTCTCTGAGCAACATCTTTCTACTCTGGTTATCAGACTGGTACATTTTTACTAGGGCCTCCCACATCTCCTTGGTTGTCTTCTTGCCGGATAGATGTGGGATAATGTGGTCCTTAACTCCATCCACAATAATCCTCCTCGTCTTTACATCCTTCTTGAGGTGGGCTGCTAGCTGTGCTGGATCAGTTGGAGGGACTGCTTTCCCTTCAGTAAATTCCATTAGCCCATTCTCCTCCAGCACCAAGCTTATATTCTCCCTCTAAGGACAGAAGTTTGAGGCTCCCACCAGCCTATCTTCGAACCTTAGGCATGCCATTTGAGTCAGCTCCTCTTGCTGCCCCACTTTCTCTGGTTATACGTCCCACTTGCTGATTTGCCCTTTCCTGGTCTGCACAACAAGAAACTTGGCTTGTCCTGTACTCAGAGGTTGAGCTTTGATACCATGTTATGTTTCCTTACCTCATCATATGAAATTACAACCAATAATTTCCTAAACTCAGAAATATAACTTGCTGATATAAATCTGAAAATTATGCTAATAACCTACAGCTGAATTATATAACAACAAATTAACAGCAGAAGCACATAGAAACAAACACAAAAATACACAAGGACACCAGATATACCCTGGAAACCCTAGTGTGGGGAAAACCAGCAAAGCAGGGGTTTTATTGAGTCTTTTGGGCAAAATTAACAGCAACAATATTACATTGTCATTTCCAGAAATTTACAACAGCAACACAAAAATTTCTTACAGCACTATTGGGCTATGTTCTGGGAGTTGTATGGCCCTCCAACACTTGCGCAAACTGTGCAGAAATTTTTCCAGCTGTTGTTGCCCCTTTTCTCTGCTGTACGGCCCTCGTAGTATGCCCCTCTGGACTGCTGTACAGCCGATAAATCTCAGCCACCAAGCTGCTGTGCTGTATGGCCTGTACGACTCTCAGATAGGCTGCTGTACGGGCCGGCTTACAGGCAGAAATTTCAGACTGTGTTTTGCTGCCTTTGCCCAGCTCCTTCAGTTCTCAAATTGCCTTGAAGATGGCTGCTCTGTTCTGAACTTGCTCAGCTGCAAAACTCAGCCACTCACTCCAGCTCCAGTGCCCTCCTTTAGCTCTCATGCACAATGAGAATGTGTGTTTGTCCTCTCACCCTCAGCCTCCTTTTATCTTTCTTCCAGCCACCATTGGCCTTGAGATGTGTGCCCAAATTTGGGCCTCAATGGCTAAGATTGGGGCGCCCCCTTTGGGCTGTACCCCACTCTCCTATAGCTTATGCACCCCCTTTTTCTAGGCCCCACATTCCGCTCAAAACAGAATTTGCTGATTGTCTAAGTTAGACATTAGGCAAAGATAATTAAGCTGATCTGGGTAATTTGTGTGTCCATCAGCTGGCCTAGGACACATAGGCACAGCTGAGACACCTACCGAGATAAAAATCTAACAAATTTGGATATTATTGCGATACGTGCAACACTGTGTTAGATACATGGACTATAAAGTACCCCCTTCTTGTTTATATTATTTTGACTTGATGAACGATTTTTCTTGTACTTTATAATACCCTTTTATTATACTTCCTAGTGTTCACGTAGAATAACTTAAACCCTTATCTTCTCTTGATTGAAACTTTAGGATTAGTTTTATGACCCCTTTTTTAATTATATATGATTTGACTTTAGAATATAATGATATATATATACATATTTTTATTTTCGAAAAACAGCCTTTGAATATTCTCCAACTTGCTTGTTCAATGATAATGATAATTAGTGTATTACGTGTAAAGGCTTAAAAATATTCTTCCTTTGCACCCTTTAATATAATTTTATTTAAATAAACTTTATTACTTCCTTTGCATATTTTGATGTACATATATTTAAATAAACCTTATTATTCCTGTGCTTTTTTTATATGCCCTTGTTAACTATTTGATTGGTCGCAACCCTTGTTGCCTTTGATTAATAGACACATCTTCATGCAACAGCAATTAATAGTGATTATAGTTCAGACCACAATGATAATGGACGGAAAAGTAATGCTGGATGCATGGAAAAAGTAATGGCGGTTGTCACATAGAATATCCTCACTAATTGCCCTCACATATTATTTTTACCTTTGAATACAGTTTCAACGGCTCATTTTTGATGATGTTTATGCCTGGACTGTAATGCCRATGTGTCCCTCACAGTCACGGTTTCTATTTTTCTATTGTTGTGCCAATCTGCAATACAAGATTGATCCAGGAATATTCCCTTGGCTCTTGTGGCWAATCCAACAACAAACAGAATATTTGGTTGATGATTTTGAGTGTTTTACTGTGAGAAACGACTGCTATGAGCTTCCCGCTTTGTGATTTTCTGGTTCTAACGTTCTCTAAAATCTTCTTGGGATTTTCCTTGCAGCGGAGTAATTCTTCTTTCACGGAATTCTGAACTTTTAATGGCCAAAAGCCTGATTATGGTCAAAGACCTGAAGAAATCTGAGAAACTCTGAATGAAGTGTGACCAATGGCGGGGATCAGAAAACAAAGCTCTCATACCAAATGAGATGAACCAATCTGGTTCAGATCATACACATCCAAAATATTTGGAACAATATAAAAAAATCCATGTGGATAAGTAATATATTGAATAAAATGTATGAGATATGATATATGATCATGATTACAAATTAGGGCCATATATATACCCCAGCAGGGGTGCCCTTTCACTAAGAAGCAAGTCTCTTCATATAAGGTGCCTCTTCCTAAATTATTAATTGTTGTTAGCATATATATATATATATATATATATATATATATATATATATATATATATTACAAGTGTGCTGAAATTAAACACAAAAAGAACTCTGCAATTCAGGGCTCTTCTGGGCATAGAAGCAGAGCCTGCAATGTATCTTAACTAGAACAGTCTCAAGATCAGGGCCTAACTGCTGAAAATAGACTTCATCAGGGAGTGCTCAGCTCATGTAGATATCTTTCCAAACTAACTCAACATGCCCATAATAGAAATGCTTTGCAGAGCTTGTTTGTTCCTCAGGCAAAATCACCAAAGTTCTGCAATTGTATTTTGACTTAGATTGACTAGCAAGTGACCTTCCCTAATCTGACCTAGGTCTAGGATCTGTCTAAAAAACCTGAACTGAATCTCTGATTTTTGCTTGCAAGTGTAGGAGTTAACACCCTGCATTGAATTGCACTCTACTGAAATGGAATTAAATATGTCTTAGAGCACAAGAATAAATATGCATTTAACATTGCAATATATCATATTGGAGTCTTGCATTGTGATGTATAACATTGTAATTTTGTTATGCTTATAATGACTATCTTCCTACAAATTCTGTTGAAAATAGTGTAAGCTTCGCCTTTGTCCGTGACCAACCTTGCATTGTAATCATTATATTTGTGATTTTGGTTATGCCGACCTTGTACACATAGGTTCATAACCCTTCTCGGGGAAAGCTCTCTACATTTTTAGTGGTGTATATATACACAAATCTCATTTGTAGTTCATCATTATGTGATTTTTTTCTTTCTTAAAATACAAGGGATTTCCCTTAGGGGAACCTACCAACTGTTGCACTCTTTTCTGCTTGGGCTTATTTCTATTTCTAGTGCACTTGTTCTGTGGTTCACTCTCTCTCTAGTGTTCCACTCCTCTTGGCTGATTTCTCTTCAGGCGTTGCATTGCCCTAGTGATCGTTTGTTCTATTTATTGCAAAATATCGGTGTGTGCTGGTTGTGTTTTATTCTTTCCCTTTTTCTTTTGAATCTCTAACAAATTCGTCCAACAAAATTTGTAGTTGTGTGCTATTGGCTTCTAGGATCTTTGTTTCTCTCTGTATTTGGGATGTGATTGATTTTCTGTATGGGGAAACCAGTTTGCTGATTATGCCTTTTCCTTTCAAGGCGTTGAGTTGAACATGAAACTTGCTCAATACACTTGTTGAATGCCTTTCTGATTAGCTACTTTGTAGTGGTCCAGATTTGAACTGTTTGAAGTGGAGTATCTCTCCTTTTTTCATATTTTTGTTATCTCTTAAAGCATTAGCTAAGTTACCAGGAAACGGATACGGATCCACCAGATTTTTTTGAAAAGCCAGGATCTGGATACGGCGGGGAAATGCCGCGTACAAAAAATATAATAATATTTTAAAATTTTTAAAAAATATATTCAAAGTTAAGAATCAAAACCATTCATAAATCTAATAACGCATAATAAATTTAGAGAAGTTTAATCAAGACTCAAAACCATATCAAACCACAAGTTACATCAAAACTTGAAGTTACAAAAACATAAATTGACTTTAATCCTTTGAAGTTAAATGTGGTTTTGATTTATCGCATATTGAACATTAAAAAATGCGTAAACGTTTAGAATTAATGTAACAGGTGACAAATTCAATATGATTCAAATTCGGTGGACTGTGGACCCGCTCCCTCTGTTCAATGTGTTGTTCGATGTGCTTCCTGAGCCGGAGTATGCGCAACTTCTGCCTCTGCTCAAATGCCAATGCGTGGGATAGACAATCGATGGCCACTTCGGTAGGAAAAATGCTAAAGTCGTGGGCCAAATCCCTAAACCGCAGCCAACCCTATCAAATTCACGATTTTTTTGAATAAACTTAAAATTAGATTGAAAACCCTTTCGGATCCGCGCATGTGGGGTCAAGAAAAACCGAGATGCATTTCCAAAAACAGGGATCCGTTTTTGATGCAAATTGAAACGCCTTACTAGCGGATCCTAGCCGTTTCTGGGCGGATCCGGAGCCGGATTCAGTTCCGAAACGCGGATACGCGGATCCATCATCAAGGGGGGCCGGATCCGGTAAGGATTTCTATACTCTAGGATAGTATCCTTTTATGGCCATTGAGCGAAACACACATGCTATGATTGATTTACCTGGCTTAGTAATAGTGTGCCTGTTGTGGGCAATTTTATGCATGTGGTGAGAGACATCTGTTGATTTCGAGTTGTTATTTTGTAGACTTCTTTTTCAACTTAAACAGTGGTCCATTATGAATTTGACGTAGAAAAGTGTTTTTGTGTTGGCACAAGAGGCACAAATGATAAAATGATTGATATATGATTCCAATAAATGTTTATATACTCTGCAGCATCGTGTTAATTATTCAACCACTCAGTGGTTTGTTGTATGAATACCATTTCATAGGTTTCATGCTATTCTTCCTCCATTTATCATTCTCTGATTATTTCTTTTGGATTCGGGCTTACCTGTTTGCTCTTCTGTATTTCTGCAGGCCTTCATTATATTAGAATTTAATATCCATTGAATGATCTTTTCTATCTATATGAGGCCACACAATATGGCTACAGTATGCTTGGTATAGCCACAGAAACTGAATTTTGCTTCCTCAAGTAACTGTGCAGATTGATCGTTGTATCTTTCTGTTCCTCCACTTTTTCTACTGCTTCAAGACTGCTAAAACCTTGATAGTTTGGCTCAAACATTTTTCATTAGCTGTATGGAGAGATAAAAGACAGTAAACGTGATCGATGCTTTTTATGTACCTAGTGTCTTCTTTCTTTATCTAGAATCTTGAATTTAATTATTAATGCACCAAGAGTACTGAGGTGCTCTCACAGCCTGGTGTGGAAGAGATGTCAACTGTTCCTTGGTGTAATGCTAATAAAATAAAATTGAAAATTTTTGATGTCCGACATCTATTGCAAAAGAAAGAGCCGACCTTTTGTTACTTGCACTAACATAAAAAGTAAACAAATAAAGAAATTGGCATAGATCCATCTTAACCATGGATTGTTTAAGCATTGAGAAGTGTGCTCGTTTGTTTTTTGTTAATTCGTCTTGGGGCTTAATTGATCAGGGGTTAAAATAGATCTATTCCAGACTCTAGTAGTAGTACTCCAGAGTGAATGGTGTGTTAGATCTGGTGTTAAATATGGAGATTGTTTCTGCAGGAGTGAAGAAGGATGTGATGAAAGATTTACCACCCAAAAAGGAACTTATTCTACGTGTTGAATTAAGTTCGTTGCAGAAAGAATACTATAGGGCCATTCTTACACGTAACTATCAGTTACTTGCTCGCCGTGTTGGGCCACAGGTATGTGACATGTATGCTTAAATTTTTGTATAACTAGTGGTGCATTGATTTGAATACAATCTAGATTCTAAACTGTTTTTTTTGTCTCGCTTTAGGTTTCTCTGAATAATGTAGTAATGGAACTAAGGAAGGTCTGTGCACATCCTTACATGTTAGAAGGAGTGGATCAAATTATCAACAATAAGCAGGAAGCCTACAGGTCCATTGAAAATGTGGATTTCTTTTATAAATGATTTTCTTGGAACAAAAATTGAAAGAGTGCAAGGTTTAATAGGTAGCAGAGGTTTGTAACCCATTTCTAGTGTTGTCTTTGGGGGTTCTGAATGTGTCATTTTACCTGGCAGACAGCTGTTGGAGGCTTCTGGTAAATTATACTTGTTGGACAAGATGATGGTAAAACTTAAAGATCAAGGACATAGAGTACTTATTTATTCACAATTCCAGCATATGTTAGACATATTGGAAGATTATCTCAGTTACAAGGTATGTATTGGAATGTTCTCTTGTCTAGTGCTTTGTTTGAATGAGGGGTTTCTACTGCTGCTATCATGGTCTTGTGGTATAGTTATTCTTGCACTCTGGAGATATGCCTATTTTTTTCACCTTTGTTTCCTGACATCTCAATGTTTGATTGAAGCAATGGAACTATGAAAGGATTGATGGAAAAATAAGTGGAGTTGAAAGACAAATACGAATTGATCGGTTCAATTCACCCAATTCTACAAGATTTTGTTTTATACTTTCAACACGAGCAGGAGGATTGGGGATAAACCTGGCCACTGCAGATACTGTTATAATATATGACAGGTAATACTTGTTGATGTATATTTTGGGGAGTACACATTTCATGAGAGCATATGATCGCTTCATTTTGTTTTTTTTTGAGATGACATTCTGGAATAGACTTGGGTAGAAAGTTTCATTATGATCCCGTGCTCTTTCTTATTCACATGTTGAAAATAATGTGCAGTGACTGGAATCCACATGCAGATTTGCAGGCAATGGCTAGGGCTCATCGCCTTGGACAGACAAATAAGGTTTAATCTTTTACACCTTCGGTTCCTATAATGGAATCCTTATCTTTATCTGAACATTAAGGTTGTATGGCACTCTAATCAGAGATTTAACTGAATTTCTGTGACCACATTCAACAGGTGATGATTTTCAGGCTTGTTAATAGGGGAACTATTGATGAGCGAATGATGCAGATGACAAAGAAGAAAATGATTCTTGAGCACCTTGTGGTTGGCCGTCTGAAAACTCAAGCAGGCCTCAATCAGGTATTCAGAGGTGCAGATAGAAAGCACACACACACACACTTTCCTATGCATTTTTTACTGTATGCATATCTATCTATCTAGATTCTATCTATACATATTACACACAAACACATTTGTTTGTTCGCTCATGCATGTGTGCAGAATGTTTCCAACAGTCATTGAAAGTGCATAAGGGCTGCTTGGAAACAATTGAGCTTCTTTATCTGAAATGACATTCGGTTTCTTTTCTAGGAAGAGTTAGATGACATTTTACGGTATGGAGCGCAAGAATTGTTTGCTGACTCAAATGATGAAGCTGTCAGGGCACGACAAATTCACTATGATGATGCAGCTATAGAGAGGTAGGTTGCATTTTGGTTTCCTGTTTTTAATAACAGTTAAATTACATCTTTTGTAACTTTACATGGTCTTTCTAGATTTGTGGCAGAGTGCTCTAATTTCTGATATTCTTTTCCTGAATATCTAGATTTTAGATCTTAGCACCCTACATTTTAATACTGTTCTGCATTTTCTCATGGAAGATTGCTGGATCGGGCCCAAGTTGCTAGCGAAGATGCATTAGCTGATGAAGAAGAAGAAAATGGATTTCTGAAGGCGTTTAAGGTAATGAGTTATAGCCTTTGTTGAAGTAATTTTAATGCTCTCTTTTACATTTATCTATTTGTCGTTGTAATATGCTTGTTCAATAACTATATGTTAAGAATCGATAGGTTGTTGTCATTGTAATGTGAGTGCGGTTGGAAGTTGGATATGTCTTCTTTAGGGTTCGGACCACTTTGAGAACCCATAGAAGAAAAAAGATAATTTAGAGAAAGAACTTTAATTGGGTGCTTGTTAACCCCTGGATTTCACTCTTGAAAATCGAGGGTTAAGAGCCAACATGCACTATTTTGGCTGGCATTTTGAGATTCTCGTATAGTTTAACACTTGTGGTTAGCAGAGGTTGGTTCCCATTAGAGAAATGTATATGTTTGGTACATGGTTGTTTGGTTCAGAGTTAGAGTTAGCTTGGTTTCCCATGCATTTGAGAGAGATGTCTACATACAATAGGTGTTGCTATATTTTAGGAGCCACAGTTTGAGTGCGTCTCTTGACAATTTGGAGTAGTTCTGAACATACATGGATGATCCTTGCATGATTCTAGGCCCGATAACAGTTTTTCGGGTGACATGCAAGAACTTTAAATTTTTAGCAGTTTGAGTTCCAAGACCCATATTCAGATTCCGAGCACATCTTATGGATTGTTGAGACATTTCGAGTCTTGGACCTTTTTCGGGATGATTTGGCACAAATTTCTATTTTTAGTAGGTTGAGCACCATGGCCCACATGTCGATTCTGATTGTGGATTCGGATTCCTTGCGGAAAATCAAATCCAATGAGTATAATATAATGGACATGTGAGGACTTTCTATTTTTAATATTGTTTGTTTTTAGTAGTAGACACCTTATGGTGGTCTCCTAGTCATTCCAAGCATTTGTGGAGAGTTTGGGTCAGTTTCTAGAAGTTTCAGATTTTTGGGACCGAATGACTATTTTTAGCAATCATCGTCATCTCCAGCAGTGACAAAGTCAAATTTTGACATGTGGTAGAGTATCAAGATGACGTGGCATCTACATGGCATCATGGACCAAGGGCGCATTTTCTAATGATTATGCATTAAATGAGAATTAATTAAGCTAAAGAGGTGGTGCATGGGTGAGGTGGCCTTTTCTGGAGAAAGTTTAGCCACTTAAGGCTAATTTTTCTCACTCTATTCCTCTCACTTTCCATATTCTCACTTTCCATGCAATCAATTTCTAAAAATTCTCCCTAAATTGCTTTTAAACGCAAAATTCTTAAATTTTAGGAAATCCCTAAAAAATAGGGCAAATTTCCGTTTAACTCAGAACTCTCTCATTCCTTGGCCAACTTTAACAATCTAACATGCATGGGAAATCTAAAATTATCCTCCATACACTCTCACTCATAACTCACCCATGCGCATTCCTCACTCACACTTATTGCCTCATGCACATTAACTCCTATTTTTTTCACACTCCTCTCCTATATATTGGATGATCTTCATTGGTTATTGGTCAGTTCTTAGCAGCAGCAACATAGTGTTTCGTTCTCATTCTTCTCTTCTCTCTTAGTCTAGTGACTCATTCTTTGCGCAAAGTGATCATTGTACCGGTTGTGGACTTGCCTATTGTGGTGTAGCCAACCCTCTTGCAAGCCTATTCAATAAAGAAATTAAGCATTTGTGTTCTAACCTTTGTTTCTTGTCAGGATTTGGGAATTTTGTAATCTGATTTGTCATTTTTCTGACTTTCATTATGATTTATTTAATTTTTTGACTAGTCTTCTRTTCTATAATCATTTTGCTAGCCCTGYAGGATCCCTCCAAGTGAATAATCTACGTTTTCCTCATCGTTTTGGATTGTTTAACACGCTGTCCAAGACAAACGGTTTGCTGATTTTTTGTTTTAACGCAGAAAATCAGTCATAACGCTCAACAACAAGGTGCCTAGGGTGCCTAGGGACTCCCCCTTGAGGCTAGCAARCACTAGGCGAAACAGAGAGGGGTTTGGTCAATGCCAATTTGGGGCCATTACTCCTTCAATTAGCCAAGTTTTTACCATTGTCCTAACATATTTATCAATTCAGATTGGAGGGTAGAAATTTGTGTTAACAAATTGGCGCCGTTGCTGGGGAACACAAGCCTTGGTGACAATGACATTGGTGAATTTTTACTTTAAATGGTTTCTTTTTCTAACTCACCTGGCGACTCAACAAGATAAAGAGACAACTCCACATGGGATTCACACAAGAAGATCTTTCAGTTTCGATTCCCTCACATGGTCTAGTTTTGAGCTTCAACAAACCCTGACATCTGTTTTTGGAACAAGACTATCCCTTCACCAAGAACTCCTCTCGAAGTTGGTAAGCGTATGAATTCTTAGGTAAGTTCTTTTTCAACGAGCACTATGGTGAGTGTATCTTCGACCTTTTTATCTTTCGTTTTATTTCCATCTCGAGATAGTAGTAGGGTAGCAACTATGTTTTTTTCTATCTGAGACTAACAATATGGATGTGATTGTGAGGCCACCAGTAAGGTGGAGGTTTTCTGCCTTTGACCCACTAGGTTTTGCTGCATTCCCAGATTATCCTCATGACTTACTTGCACATAAATGGCTTAATTGCATACCTTTGTTTACAGGGAGGTTGGGAGAATCGGTTGAGGTTCACTTGGCTAAATTTTTTCAAGTGGTGGGGGATTTTGTTGTGGAATGAGGATGTGGTGATGAGGATGTTTGTGCACCGTTGACCCTCGAGGGGGAGGCATGCACATGGTACAAGTCCCTTCATGATGCTTCCATTGATGGATGGGATTCCTTCTCGGAGAAATTCACTGAAAGATGGACAAATACACAAGACATTTTCTTCTTATGCACAGTTTTTTCAATTATTAAAAAACATGAAAGTGAAACTGTTTTTCAATTTAATGCTTGTTTTTTCAAATTTTACAATTGAATTCCTTACAGAGTAAGGCTTAACGAAGATGTTGCTTTGATTTATTATCTTAAGGCATTTGATGGTATTTTTAGTGTTTTTCTTAGGAATGAAGACCCTCAAAATCGAGAGGAAGCACAAGCTGTCGCTATAAAGTTAAAAAGAAATTATCTTGCATCCTGTGAACTCCCTCCGATCTATTTCCTAGACCAACCAGTGAAGGTAACTCCACTTGATAATCTTCAACCATTGGTTGTTACAGAAGTGCACGAAGTCTGTGTTATTGAAGATGAACCACAACTTGCACTGTATCAAGTTCCCATAGATGAACGAGAGGGTGATAGCCCAAATCTTAGATGAGACAAAACCAATAACTACACCATTTGAGTCACATGCAGAGGTCCAAGAAGATGAAGGTGAAGATCTGAATACTCAAGAGTGTTCGTTGGTTCCTCCCATTAGTGAAGACGAAAAATTTCAAGAGGATGAAAAGTATCAAGACGAGGAACCACAGGTTAAACAAGTAGAGATCAGTCAACATGAGATTTCATCCGTGCCCATGTTAGTAGAGGCTTCATCCTTTCCTATCACAACAGTGGTCTAGGAACAACTTGATCAGACACCATTACAACAAGAGGAGTTGCTTTTGGCTCAACCAGAGGATGATGTCCCTTACACTTTGCCTACGATTCCGCATCTTGAGGTTGTTCTTCAGGATCTTGAGATTGATCAGGACTTGGATATC
>JASDQU010689309.1:30412-49773 GCA_032191745.1 Picea mariana | reverse complement strand
TTTATCTTTTTCTTGGGTGTGTTATTTCTTCATTGAAGAGATTGAGTAGGTTACTGTTTGTTGTGGATAAAGTCTCATGCAAAGAAAGATAAGTGAAGGGGATAGGAGTCTGCTTTGTGTCCTTATTTTTCACGATATTTTTGAAGCTTATTTGGAAGATATTTGGGAAGAAGACTAAGTAAGTTTTTTCTTGTTACTTTGCAATTTACTTATAAAGTCTTTGCATAAGATTAGTCCTTAGTTGTACTCATGATTCAACCCCCTTGATCCAATAATTCGATCCATCTCTATATTAGTGTTTTTCCCCCAGCCTTAGGTGAGGGAAAACACTAACATTATTTATCCAATACATCATCAAAATTGACAGAACCCATGGTCCAATGGTAGGCCCTCCTTCCATTTGTTCCTCAGTCAAAACCCTTAAAAATCCCCATCAATTTTTTTATTTTATTTTGTTTCTTGAGCTTCAAATATTAATCTTTATTTTGATTTTTGTGTGCTAACTCATCTTTGTTGAATATATTTCAGGGTTGGCACTAACCACGATTCTAGTCTAGTTTATTTATAGTTTCCAATTGCATCTCACAAGGAAACTATATCCAGAATCAATTTACTCTTATTTTCACACAGATCTAGACATCATATTATACCCCAAGGGATTCAAAACATAAGTCATAAAGAATCTTAGGGTTTTTGTAACATCCTGTTAGCCTAATCACACATTTATTGACTTATTCTTTGAGGACACTTGTGAGGAAGTGATCCAGTTATGGTATGTGTGATTATGTTTTGATTATGAGTTATATAGGATAATCAAGATGTGTTGGGTTTATATGTTAATTTCAAATGTATATGTATTGAAAGATATTATTGATGAGTTCACTTGAGTGTGCAAGACACATGACAGGTTATGATTGCCAAGGACATCAATGAACTTCCTTGGACTTCGGATTGAGTTAGGGAGTGGATTGTATTATGTTTGAGTATTTCATTTTACACACATGTGATATATGATTTCTTACAATATGATTTATGTATATGGAATATTTATACTTTTTTTTTTCAGTGGATGCAGGCTTGACGATTCTTGCTAATACGACTCACATAAGGAGTAAAGGGGTCATGCATGAAAACCTGACATTTGAGGGGGAGGTGCGTCAACATCCCTATCACAGCCTACTAGCACTCTTGCCGTGACCTGAACTGTAGGTTAACGATTACCTAGTTCGAGAGGTCCATGATGCTATGAGGGTAGACTGAGACAGTCTCTCATGAAGAATTCTAAGGGGCACACAATAAGGAAGAATCCTTAATCCTTATAAGCCCTTATTCTCTCACAAGGTCGATCGAATGGAGTTTTGACTCCAAGAGTTGGACAAACTTCTAAAACCGGTCAAAGGCGAGTGGCACCCTTGGAGCACGAAGGTGCGTCTTGAAGGGCACTTTACTTAATTATTTGTGAGTCAATAAATCTAGGTGGCCTAGAAAATTAATGAAATGTTTAAACCTTGTTAGAACAAAGTATCAATTAATCGTTTATTACAAATTTAGAAATATAACAAGATTCTATGCCCAATCAAGCCTAAGTTCAAGTACAATTCTAAGATTAAAAGTGACTAAATTAAAAATTAAATAAAAATAAGGGAGTTGGGAATTAATAAACTTTAGGAAAAGAGGAAAAATGAATTTAAGGTTGAGTAAATGCACATGTGTGCATGAAAATAATAAAAGAGATTTTTAAAATGACAAAAAAATAAAACATGAGAGAATAGGTGTACACATAGAATGGTATCTTGAGTCAATCTACCATTAAGTCTAACTAAAAGAAGACACATAAACCGACTTAAACTGAGATCTAATTAGGGGAAACTCATTAAATGGGAATTTGTGGAACTAAGAGACATCTAAGAGAAAAAATAGGAACACATTGGGGAATGTGAAGGAAATTAGTTTTTAAATAAAATAAAAAGAGGAATTACATGTGCAAACTTGGGAGAGTGTGCCAGATTTGTTGGGTGAATAATCATTTAATTTAATTATTAAAAATGAATTGGTTGTGCAAGGGGACAAATGTCATGGAAAATAATTCTATAAAGGAAATGG
The DNA here is from genome assembly GCA_032191745.1 of Picea mariana. Taxonomy (NCBI): domain Eukaryota; kingdom Viridiplantae; phylum Streptophyta; class Pinopsida; order Pinales; family Pinaceae; genus Picea; species Picea mariana. The sequence continues at coordinate 47,670 of JASDQU010689309.1, read as the reverse complement.
AGAAGAGGTATAAAGGATCTCACTTTTCTTAGTACTGTTATGCTGCCAAAATGTTTCTTGACTAAGTTTTACTTGTGAGAGTTGGGTTCCAAAGCTTGAAGAGAGTGGAAGCTCTTCCTTGAGAGACAAGTTTTGGTGTTATTGTTTCTGGTTTCTTGTGTGTGGCCCCTTTGTGGCTTGGGGGGATAAGGGGGAAGAAGAGTACCCCTAGCATTGACTGGGAGGTACCGGTGAAGTTTGGATTGCAAGCAAGGCAAACAAAATGTTTTTGCAAGGACATGGCTTGAAGATCAACACCTATGGTTTGCATTCTTGGTCACGATATTTACATCTTGTAATTTATAAATTCGATAAAGGTCAATGTATGATTACTGCATTTTGAATGAAATTAAGTTCATATAGATGTTGTGTTTGTATTTCAAACTTTTGTCAGAATATTGATATAAGCATAATTAAATTTTAAAATAAGAATTCAATTAGTCTTGAAGTTCCCATGAAAGTAACTGTGTATTGCTGGTCAAATGTTGCATGTGATTTCTGAAAATATAATTACATTGAGTGGTAATGTTGGTCTCTTATATGACATAAGTGGATTCGATATTATTATTCAGTTATGACGTAATTCGCTTAGAGTCTGTCACGTAAATGAAGTTGATAGTATTAGGTTAATTTTTATTTTTTTTAACCTTGTTTAGAATGCACAGAAGAAAATAATGAATGCATGTGTATCATATGTCTGGTAATAGATTACTGGTTTTATACTGTATTACTCATATTGCAGAGACAATGCTCGTATCAATTTATGGTTGCGTGTTTAATAAAATATAAGTGTTATTTAAATATATCGGCTCATGCTCGAGATATTATTCCCGAAATCTTATATTTAATTTGTAATAACTAAAACAAGAAAAAAAAGACAGGATTAATCTATAATTAATTTCCATCTGTAGGGATTTGAACTATCATACCAAATTGAATAGAATTGAAGCTAGGTGAAATGAGAATTATTAAATGGACTCATTCCTTGGCTCATTTTTAAAAGGACTCTTAGAATTTAAATGGAATTAGGCAGAATGGGAATTCCTTGGCTCATTTTTAAAAGGACTCTTTGAATTTAAATATCTTCTCAATTAATCCTTTCTATTAATTGAATGTGAATTCTTTTTCTCTGGCGTAATAAGGTTTCGATAATAAATTATTGTCAACTAAAATTGTAGTAACCATTGGTTTATTTGAAGTGTTGCTTGGTGCCATGCTTTGATAATATCATATGGGTATGTTGTGTTTTATTGTTGATTGTTTTAAAAATAAAAAATAAAAAAAATTTCATCCTTAATTACCACACTTATCCTTTAATGGAAAAGAAGGAAATTAAATTCTGATAGATAAAGATTTAGTCTTCTTTTCACTAGGATTTAAAAGAAGATCTCCTTTGGCTATAAATTTTGGTGATGGTTCTATGGATTGGAGACCACACATTCTAAACCCTATGGTCGATTTAGACTCCTATTTCTAATCTTTGTTTAAAATTATGGCGGTATTGAGATTAGTAATATCTCTAAAACTCCCATGGAATTAATATCATTTTATTGTTACCCTTGTATTGGAAGAGCACAAGTAATATATTTAAGTACCTACTTACCTTGTATTTACTTTTACCTATGTTTAATTATATTGTGAAGGATTGTAGACCTAAATGTGAGATTTGCTATCTTTTGTAGTAGATCACTTGTTTGTTACGAATAATTATTGGGGTGATGTTACATATGATACAAGAGAAAGACTGCAAATTCTTGTTATGGTTTGTTATCCTTACTTAGATGATGGTTGGACTAAATAGTTTTTTGACTTAAAAAAAAAATTACTATTACTTGGGTTGATTAATTTGCGTGGTGTAGATGAGGTTTGTTACAGTTTTAAATTTTTTTAGCCCATATATAGCATAACCGAGGATATAATTTGATTTCTAGTTTTGATATAACATTGGTGGCATGTTTTCATTCTAAAAAACTGAGACGTTCACACACGATCTAGTGTAATTTCAGGAACCCTTTTTAGTAAATCTTCTGAATCCATATTCGTTGCTTATTATCTCGAATTGTGGGGTCGATCTCACATGATTAAAGCTATACAACATAATTGTTTGTTGGTTCTCTAATCCTGGTGTGTGGTACCATTTTTAGGGTTCTAATTTGGATCTTCTGCATAGTTGATTTTGAATTTCCAGGCCTCAATAAACCCTTGGTGGATCCTCATGCCCAACATTTTTTTCTATATCGTCCCTCAATTAAATCCGATCTCCCATCTATAGAACACAATCCATATCCTAGGGCTACATGGTTTCCTAGGGCTACATTGCACTTTTTCTCTTTGATGCCCTCGTCTGAAATCATGATCTGCATACATAAGACATTTCTCTACATTGAATCTTAACATTTAAACTTGGTGTGACATGCTCTGTGCATTGAATATGTGGCTCATGGCTTAGATTTAAAATAAGGTTTCTTTAACTTTGTATTTTTTCATCATTTGAAGCGCTCATTTTTACCTGATAATAACTTGGTAATAGTTCACGTATTGACACACATGGGTTTAAATAATTCATTTTAATGGTTCAATTTTATGATATGTGAATTTTCAGCACATCGCACCTTGATAAATTCATGTTATTTATCATTGGTGATAATTGATTTACACATTTAAATGCTCTCACAATGAAAATGTAGAGTGAATAGTTCGATACTACCCTTACTTTATATTTTTAGTGACAAATTATATGTGGCTATGATTGCATGCTCCCTCTTTGAAATATAATTTGATGAAATTCCACATCAATATTTTACTTTGTGCTTTGTTAATTAATAAAGTATGATTTAAAAGATGCACGACGAACCAAACTTTACTTTGAGAAATTTACAATTTATGTTGTGCAAAACAATTAATAATTGCAAGTGGCCTGTTGAACATAACTTTTCATTGGATTTTGAGCTTTGAAAATTCTGTTGATGCATGAACGTGGGAAATGCATTGATTTGAACATTCTTTTTTATTGAGCACTCCATGTTTAAATGCAAGCAATGATGATGTTTTCATAATTCTAGGAAATACCCTTAGTGAATTTTAGGCTAGAGACGTACATCGACGTCTATAAATAACGTCATGGAGATTTTATTGAGCATTTAAAATTGCAATATGGGATCAATATGCATAGGGATACTCATGAGATCAGGAGGCTTGAGCTTTGTCTTGCCTTGTTGGAACTCCCGATAACTCATGTTTATACCCACTCGAGTAATATTGCATTAGACAACACCTAAACTCATAAATCACTTCCATGTACTGTAAGGTATATCAGAACTCTCATAGGTATCTTGAAACCAACCATTCGATTACAGTTGTTATTACCGAAAAATTTATCACCACAAACACATACAATGGATGAAGAAACCATCACAAGCACAACATACTCCCAATAATTATGAAAGGATTACACTCAATTTGGAAAAATAAGCACAAAACTATCCAAAAGTGGTTATGAAGTTTAGGGTGTATTAATCACAATCAACATGCGCACAACCATGCAATATAACATGGCGTACAATGTGCACAATGCATGGCCCACACAATTGACAGTCCAAACACCCGCACAGATGCGGAAACGACGCGTTGATTATTTTGGTCGGGCCTCAACCACTTCTGGCATGGAGTGGATTTCCCCAATACACAAAATCTCCCCAAAATTCCACCTTGTGATCACTGAAAGGGATGGGAGGTACCTCCAAAGGCCTCACATTCACATTGCAAACTAGTTTGGAAAAATATTTCCATCCTCCTATAAATAAAGGGCCATTGTATGCAAAAAAGAAGAAACAATTTGAGTATTGTTATGTTGTTCAATTTTTCTTTGAGAAGCCATATTTCTCCTAGAACTCTTTGAGCATTCATAGCAAGTATTGCACCTCTCTCTTCTTGAGAAGTTCAAGTATCAATTCTTCACCATTGTATTTTCATTTTCAACCATTATTAGAAGAGATAATGCTTTATATTTGTGGAATCAATAGCCTTCCCAATGAGGAAGAGGGGACTCATAACTTCCCATTTTTCTCCTAGGTGTTATCAATTCGAAGATCAATCTCATTTGGTAACTATTCCTTTTGTCTCTTTCTTGTATCAATTTTAGTTGTTACATGGTTATTTTAGTTTTATTTCCTTGTTATTTCTTTCTTGTTTTATTTTTAGTTGAGCCACTAATCAACTAATAAACAGATGTGTTGTCTTGCTAGCCTAACCATATAGTTAAGGGACCTATTTTTTCTCAGCCAAGTGACAAAAATAACCCAACAGATTGGTGACCAAAAATAACCCAACCAAGGGAAGATTTGGAATTCCCTATATTCTAGTCATCGTTCATGATTATCAACACATTCACCTTCGCCAATAGAGTTTCTACCACCATTTTGATCAATCAATGTCAAGAAGATATCTACTCCTTGCATTCACGCCTCCTTCCTTGTCGACATCAACAAAAAGTTCCAGGAAGGTGGCAATATCTTGGCTCTCATACCACCATTAATGAGTAGTCTTAGATGACACATAAATAATTCTTATTGCTCTTTGATGTTTTTGATCCCCGTAACCTTCGAATCCAACACAGTTTCATGTTACGGTGGATCTTACTAAGCGACTCTTGCACTTTTTAGTAGCAACCAAAGGCCTCTGAATTTGATAGGCCATAAATGCCTCCGGGTCCTTCATCATTCGATTCAAAGCCAGTTCATTCATCATAACTATCATCTATTGTTTTTAATGCCCCCAAGGGCGCTGCAGATATCTAGTTCATCACAAAAGTTTCAATTATTGTGATCCCTTTATGGTCTCATGACACGAGCATGGGGCATGCCAACCTCATTTGTACAAAAAAATTATTTCTGGAGAATACTTGCTATTTTTTGTCCCCTCTCCATCCAATGGAATGTTGTCACCATCCCTCACTACAAAGTTCTCTCACACTTTTATACAATGGAATCATCACCAAAATAAATGATGATGTATTTCGGCTATACGTATGCTCCTAAACTTACACATTAGGGGGCATTTGTTATCAGCGAAAAATTGCTCACCACAAACAAAGGCAATGGATGAAGAAATAGTTAGCACAAGAACAACATATTCCCAATAATTATGGAAGGATTACAAAATTTTTCAAAATAAGCATAAAACTATGAAAATTTGGTTTTGAAGTTCTACGCGTATTAAGCACAATCATCATGTGCACATCCGTGCGGGATAACATGGCGTAAAATGTGCACATAGCGCAGCCCATGCGACTGACGGTCGGAACACCCGTGCAGATGTCGAAACAACGCATAGATGATTTTGGTCGGGCCTCAACCACTTTTGGGATGGAGTGGATTACCCCCATACCCAAATTCTACCTTGGGATCACTCAAAGGGATGGGATGTACCTCCAAAGGCCTCCCATTCACATTGGAAACTAGTTTGGAAAAATCTTGTCATCCTCCTATAAATAAAGGGCCATTGTATGCAAAAAAGAAGAAACAATTTGAGTATTCTTATGTTGTTCAATTTGTCTTTGAGAAGCCATCTTTCTCCTGGAACTCTTTGAACATTCATAGCAAGTGTTTCACCTCTCTCCTCTTGAGAAGTTCAACTATCGATTCTTCACCATTGTATTTTCATTTTCAACCATTGTTAGAAGAGAGAAAGATTTGTATCTGGGGCACTAAGAGCCTTCCTAAGGAGGAAGAGGGGACTCATAAGTTCCCATATTTCTCCTAGGTATTATCAATTCTAATATTAGTCTCATTTGGTAGCTATTCCTTGTGTCTCTTTCTTTCATCAATTTTAGTTGATACATGCTTAGTTTAGTTTTATTTCCTTGTTATTTCTTTCTTGTTTTCTATTTAGTTGAGCCACTAATCAACTAACAAACTAATGTGCTATCTTGCTAGCCTAACTAGAAATTTAAGGGACCTCTTTTTTCTCACCCAAGTGACAAAAAGAAACCAACAACAGTGCACCAAAAAAAATCATTCAGGAATATTACCCTCTCATACCATGGGTATTCAGGTCTACAAGTATATCTAAGGGTTGTAGCACAAGGCACACCTTTTGACTAGAAATCTTTTTTCTTTCTTTATTTTGGGTCTTTCCTAGAATATTGTTGGTTTACAAGAATTTGAATGATCATGGAAGAAATAACATTTAATGAACAAACCTTTGATGCATGTGCGATAGCTAAATAAACACTGAGAGACACTTCACTATTTGGTATTTGGGTTGTTTATTAGTGACTATAAATGATTGATAGACTATGAATGAACATTCCAAGCATTATCCAATATTGTCTTCTCTTGCTTCATTGAATCAATCATTTAGAGAAGTTAAAACCGAGGCAACGCTACTCCTTATCCTCACCCTTCCTTATTTACAATCATGGGACTTGGATTGACCATATGGGATCCCCCCCTTAGGTTAGAGACACTAGCCTGAAAGTGCATAGACAAGGCCATTGAGGTGATAGTGGGCAACATGTTTGTCCGTGTCCATAGGTTTTCCTCTTGGATAGGTTGAGACTTTTCCTCTAGGGAGAATATGAGAAATAACAGGGACCAACAATGAAGGAACAAAATGTCATCCTAAGAAGATAAAAATCATGAAGAATGTAAATGATGATGAGCTGGTCCTTAATTCATCTAGAATGGTGTTGAAATTTAATGAGAGGGGGATTTGTTTTTATAAAATTATGAGGGATATGGTGGAAAGAATGTGTAGATATTATTTTGATTTAAAATAAATCTATCGAATGGCTCCAAGAATCCATTTATACATAAACTACAACACACATTTATGGAGCAATGCTGCATGGAACTTGTAATAGCAAAAACATACAATAACAAAAAAACAATCATTTACAAAGTATTATTTCCAAACATGTTTTTTGTAATATACATACATTAGTCCAAAAACTTACCAAATTAATATTTTTCTATATACATATTTTCATATAAATATTAATAAAAAATTTCAATTGTGTTTTTCATTTTTCAGGAAGATTGATACTATTCCATGGGATGATTTACATGATATCTGAAACATGCTAGTAGGGGTGTCGAAAAAAGTGTACAAGGAGATGGTCAAATAAATTATAATAATTACATCATAGGAGGAACCATCCCAACAATAGTGTGTATCGAACATAAGTATCCACTAATATTTTTCTATGTACACTTAATTTAATTATTACATGGAATATTAATTTTCAATTGTTTTGTTATTGCATTAAAGAAAATAAAATAGAACTCATTTAGAATATAAGATGGGACAATAAGGTAGAAACACATTGATCACAAATTTTGTTATTACTTAATGCATTTTCCTTACTTAGGATTTCATATTTGTGGTAATGTATATATTTTAAATTACTTACAATCATCCATAGATGTTTTCTAGCAAGTGCAAACATACAAAGAAGAGCCATTCAAAAATTCTATTGACATTATATTATGTATGGTTTGTGAGTGTATGTTGGAGTATCAAGGGTTAATTAAACAATTTGTTAATAGCTATGTTGTTTTACTTTCCTTATTTTATAATTAATGGAACACCAAGAAACCTTTAATTATATATGTGCTTTTTCATGGTGTATAAAACTTCCAGGAAACAAAGTATGGAGTGGAGCCAACATAAAATATCTTGAGAGATGACATGTATCATCATTTTAAAATAATGTTTATTGTTTATGAAACACTTATTGCTATAATATGATTATTGATTTACAAATTCATGTCTATTATATTATTAATGTAGATATACAACATTAAACATAATTTCCATGTTTGTAGATGGAAAATAAATAAGTGCAATGTCAAAATCAACCAAACACTCCAAAAAACCCAAGTAAAATTTATCTTGCAAGTGATGAAGAAGTGAGCCATGTATCTAGCTCAAGAAATGACTATAGTTCAAGCAATGCATGATGATCATCAAAATTGAATGTTACAAGTTATATATTTTGGAACTTTTGTCTGTACTGAAAATCATACATGTTGTTTAATGTGGAAATATTTTCCCAATTGGATGACGACGTGTTACCAATGACTATAACAATTATTTATTGACATTTTGAATGTCATGGACATATATGTTGTCCCATTTTGTATAATAAATGGTCTCTTAAATTTGTATATAATAAAATGAATTTTTTATTGTATTGTATTGTCTAACGTCATAAAATATTATGTTACTGATTAACTATATGAATGATTTACTTTGTTATAATGAAAAAAGGTGTAACCAATTGATATATTTGTGTAAATGATACAACATATTATTGTGATGATTATATACAAATGCAATAATAAAAATATTAAGATCAATATTATTATTAAAAAATATTTGATTTTGTTACACCCTGCTCTTGTGAGCACATGTCATTGACTTATTATTGAGGATACTTGCATTCAATTGATTTGGTTATAGTACATGGTTATCTGTTTCTCTTATGGAGTCTTATGATGATGTTGATGGATTATGATTTGTGTTGTTTGATATCTATGTATTGACAAATGTTGTTGACGAGTTTCTCCTGAGTGTGCAGGACACTTGACAGATTCAGGATGTCGATGGAATCAATGGACCTCCTTGGACTCCAGATTGAGTCAGGGAGTGGATTGTATTGGTTTGAGTATTTCATTTATGCATATTTGACATATGATCAATTATATTATGATGTTGTTTATGGATCATTGATAGTGTTTTGTTGATGGATGCAGAGCGACGATTGCTTACTAATATGACTCACATAAGGAGTAAAGGGGCCATGCACATAGACCATATATTGAGGGAGAGGTGTGGCGACATCCCTCTCATAACCTACTAGCACACCTGCTATGGCTCAAATTGTATTTGAATGATTACCTAGCTTGAAAGATCCACGATGCCGTGAGGGAAAATTGAGACAGTCGCTCACAACGATTTATAAGGGGTGTGCAATAAGGCAGGGTCCTTATTCCTTAGAATTCCTTAGTCTCTCACAAGGTCGTCCCAATGGAGTGTTGAATCTCAGGGTTGGACAACTACCAAAACTAGTCAAAGGCAAGTGACACCCTTGGAGCATGGTGTGCATCTTGAAGGGAACGTCACACAATTAAAAATTTGAATCAAAGGCAAGTGGCACCCTTGGAGCACGGTGTGCGTCTTGAACAACACGTCACGGAATTAAAACTTGAGTCAATGAATCTAGGTGGCCTAGAAAACCTTGAGCGAATAATTAAACCCTGTAAAATCTTTAAGCATTGTTGGCTTTAATTAATTAATGAATTAATTATGAATACCCAAATGAAAATATAAGATTATGCAAAAAGTATGCCTAAGTGGGTAAGAAGACTAAAACTAATTATTAATTAAATAACATAGGCAAGAGGCAAGTCAATTCAAGAAAATAAGAAAGATGTCATAATTCTAGCGAATTAATACACATGTGTGCAAAAAATACTTAATTGGAATATAAGATAAGTAAAGAATAAAACATGAAAGAATAAGTGCATGCATAGAAGGGAATCTAGAGTCTAAACTACCACTAGTTTAACTAGGATAAGACTCTTATTTTAACTCAACTCAGATTTAGTAAGGCCTCAATGATTAATTGGAAACAAGGGGAATAAAGAGACAACTGGGAGTGATTTTAGGAGCACTTTTAAGATGGGTGAGGTAAATTGACATTTATAAAAATAAATTGTGGATGTAATTGTGAAACTAAGGGAAAGAGTGACACATGTATGGGGGAAATGATTCTTAATTAATTATTTAAAAAGTAAATTAAATGTGCAAGTGGGAAGGTGTCATGGAGGAAACTCCTATAAAGAAAATGGGAAAAAGAGATAAAAAGGACACAGTTATGGGTAAAGTTATGTTGAAAAATTTTGACGGCTTTTTCTTGTGAGAGTTGGGATACCCAGCTTGAGAGAGAGTGGTGGCTCTACCTTGCGAGGTGAACTGTGAGCTAGAGGATTTCTGGTTGTGTGCGTGCGTGGCCCCTTTGTGGTTTGGGGGGATAAGGGGGAAGAAGAGTACCCCTAGCGTTGGTTGGGAGGTAGCGATGAAGTCTCAATGATTGGAAAGAGGGAGATCGGAAATAGTGCCACAGTGGAAGGACATCTTCGAATTCGTTGTCCCTGGTTACGATACTCTATTTTCTTTTTATAAAGATGATTAATGATGACCCAATTATATTTTGTATTTATTTTGTAATAGGTTATTAATTTAATTCGAATTGATTCTCCATTGGATAAGTGAATGTTAGGGATACCATGTTTGCAACCCAGAATATTTTTCATTTATGTCGAGATCGAATAAGCTACAACTTCATGCAGATCCAATCATTCATTGAAAATTATAATTTCTATAAATTTGTCTCTTTATGGAATAAGTTGCTACGGTGCTACTGTGTACATATGTGTTTGTGAGAATCCAAGCCCAAATATTTCCCTAATTGATATCAGAGTAGATCATCGAAATTGAGATGTACTCAAGAAATAAATCTTGTTTCTAGTGACCTCTTCCTGGTCTATCACTTCTGAAAAAACTTCGACATTGATTCCTTCCTCACAGTGTAAAATTTAGAGTTGTTGCAGGGTTCTAGTAACCTTACAGTTCTTGAAAGGTGTAGTGATTTCAAGTATTTTAAAACCTTGGATTCAACACCCTTTTAAAGTAGCGATTTTACACATGCGCCTTAGAACTCTGACTACTTAGATTGGATACTTGATTCAAATAATCTGATGTGAAATTCAAGAATTGGATACAAGCATTTAAGCTAGTTTCATCATTCCACTCGAGGTAGGATTTTCGAGGTAAAACTTAAATTCCTGTAGGACTTGCGCAAGGGTTCCAGAAATTTGATGGTAGATTGTGGTTTCTGAATTTTGGCACTTAGCATTGGTGTGGCATATGTTACGAGTTGATAGGAAGGGTTCTAGAATGTGCCTTCCCTTATCCTATTTCTTGTAGCCATTACTCTGGTAGCATCTGTCTCGTTCAACCATGCTTGAGCCCTTCCCAGCGGCGGTTTCCTGTAGCATTTTCCTTCTGGAAATTTTTGTTTCCCCCTCCCAACGAGAAAAGACGCCCTCCTTAGGAATATCTCTTGTAGAGATATTGTCTTCCAACTTTTGTTTATCCTTCTAGAAAGTACGCATGGAAATTAGGCACAGGAACCCTGCACCTTCCCGAACGATGGAATCCATTTATTGTTTATGCTGGGTGCTTTTTGAAACCTTCGTTGGAGGAATCTACCTCGCGCAACATTACCATTTTACTGGGATCAATAAGAGAGAAAGATTCTTCTGCCAGCTTTTGTTCCCTCCTACGAGTGGTATGCGCCTAACCCAACGAGTCTCCTATAGCTTGTTCACTTAGGGTTTTCCTTCCAGTGTTTTTCCCTTTGAAGTTTTGATCCTTGATGTTGGGTGCACCTCTTCCTAGCGATTTTTCTGCATTAGATTTTTAAAATAGAGACTTGCTCCCGCGAAATTCACCGAGCTCCATCCAGTCGCGTCTTAATATTTTCTCTTACCCACCCAAATTCTAGGGGATGTAGCGCGGTCTTGGCCACCTCGATATGAGCATTGGTATGAAATGCATTGACACTTTGCGCTTAGACAACAAGTCACACTTGACCTAAAAGAGACCGTTCTAGCTTGTGGGCCCTCCTCGTGATGCTTGGTTGTTATTTGGACTTACTTAGGTTGGTGTCGATGATGCTTGGTTTTTGTTGTTGATGTCTCATGAAATTAGGCCCGATGATCAAAGCCCAAACTAAAACCTCCTTAAAAATAGATAAATTACGAGATTAAAAACAATGGATAAGTTTCTTAGTAAAGGAACACTGATTGGTGTTTTTCCTTGCACTAAAAAGGATTGCTAATAAATTCTCTTTTACAATGGGAGAGATGGTCGTGGCTCTCATGGAGTTATATAAATAACGACAAACCACTCTAGAAGGAACTCCTCCTTTTCCTACAACTCTGGACCTCTAACTTAAGGGTCTACATGGAAATACCCTAGATGAGTATCTCGTTCTTGCAATAAATTAACATTGGGGTTAGTGACTTCTTGGTTAGTGTTACGATGACCTTTACACATTCTGTTGGAGTGGTGAATTGTAGATATAAGTTCAATTATCTAAGTCATGGCTCGTACTAATTATATTTATGGGATCTTGAGATTAGTTTCTAAATTAAAATTTATTTGATTGTGTTTCGTCGATGCAATAGAATTGAGTTTACTATTATAGTGGTAGAATTCCCTATATTGCGGAGTAGTGGAAAAACTAGGTTACCAATGATGGAAGATTATGATTGTTAGGTTGTGAAGTTGTCCTTGTTATGTGAGAATGGTTGGGGTTATATTTGTTACTTATGATGCCCTTGGCCCGAGATGAAATTGTATAGTTAAATTATGAGATTAAGTTGTAATTGCGCTCTTGATCTATTTTTCTTAGGTAAAAGCCTCTGACTCTTCACGCCCTATTGTTGTTGAAGGATTTATTAAGTGTAGTGGAATCCTTTCACGCCATGAATAAATAAGGTTGATTTATTATTAATTTAGAATTTTATTGGTCACGCGCCCTAGAAGGAATGTTGATTTATGTTTAATTCAGTAATTAGATCAAACACGCACCTAGAAAATAATGTTGAATTATTGTTTAATTCAATATTTTGATTAATCACGCGCCTTGAAATAAATAGATGTTGGCTTGCACCATGAAAGAAAATAAAGTTGATTACACTTGCACCTTATCTTATGTTTTTATATGATTGATTAAAACTTTATAATCTCTTGTGCCATATAAAATAAAGTTGATTAAATTTGCGGCTTTAGAATGATGTATGATTGATTTAGTAATCATATTCTCTTGTGCCATGTACTATAAAATAGATTTTTCATGCGCCATGAATAATGTTGATGTATGGTTGTTTGAGTATTTAGGCTTCTCTTGCGACACAAATAATATCGATGTATGAATGATTGAGTATTTAAATTCTCTTGCACCTTGAATAGCAATGATGTTGATTGATTGAGTTGTTGGGTTTAGACTTGATTGTGTTAGTGGGATTTAGACACCTTGTTCCTCAGAACAATCGCTAGCCCTGAGACCTTAAGTGGTCAAAATCAATGAGATGAATCATGGGCTCGAGTGTTTCTTATGTGTCTTGGGGGTCCTAACCTTGCAGGGTAGGTTGGGTCGGTAGTCATTTTAATATTCAGTATCTGGTCGATCATTGTTTATAATTTTCTTCATTTGATTGGGATGTGTTGAATTGCATTGCTATTGATGTTTATGTGTTGGTCAGGTGTCACTATCATTTATGTTGATGTGTTGGTTGTGTTGTTATTGATTATGAAGATGAGTCGTTGGTAATTCTTTAATTATGATGTCATATTGATTATGTGTTGCTATGATTTATGGGCGACGATTTCTTTATCCTACTGCAATTTTTTTTTTACCTATCGTACTTCGTTGTTGTCATAATGGAGGGGACATTACTTATGGTATCAGAGCGAGTTCAACCCTACGACTTTGAATTGCCACGCCTTCCTCTGTATTATACATTGATCAATAATTTATCGATAATTTAAAATTTGAAATTATCCCTACGGTAATCCTAGATAGAGGACGTCGTCAAGGTAGATGATGTGGCGTTGGGGGACTAGTTGCAAAGCCTCCAGTAGCATCCATGCCAGATGGGTCTTACCCCCAAGGAGAAGAAAAATTCATTGGGCATGAGCATATTGTTGTGAGGGTTACTGTGGGTTTGATGAGGTCCTTTCTGAGGATGTCAGAGGCCTTGATTAACCAACTAGATAGAGATGAGTCCAGGGCACATGTACCCCCTGAGGGTCCACAACATGCTCCAACTGGCAGTGGTATAATTCATAGAGAACTCGAGAAGTTCAAGTTTCCCTAGTTCATGGGTGCCATGGACGGCGTAGCTGTCGAGGCATGGTTGGAGAACATGGCGATGTGCTTCGCAATTCATGACTAAACCTCCAACTTGAAAGTCCACATGTCGGTATTTCAGCTGAAGGGGTGCACTCTTCTATGGTGGAACACACTTTTACCTCAACTAAACATGGCCATCAAAGATGTGTCATGGGAACTGTGCAAGGAACTATTCTGGGAGAGGTATCTGTCAAAGGAATTCATTGAGCGCTAGCTCAATGAGTTCAACGCCTTACGACAGGTTGGTCGTACGGTGCTCGAGTATGAGGAATGATTCATGGAACTTCTTAGGTATGATCCACATCTGAACACCATGAAGTTAAAGTTCAACAAGTATGTTTTCAGCCTTAACTCCAACATTCATGTGAAGGTGATGATCCTAATGCCTCAGATGTTGCACGATGAAGTCCATAAGGTCCTCATAGTGAAGGAAGAGTTGTACAGTAGAGAAGGGATTTCAATTGTAGTATTAACAGGGGAAATTTGTAATAAAGAAAGACAATATGTCACAATATTAGGATCATATGACGTAATTATTAGTTGGGACTGGCTAAAATCGCATAATGCGATACTTAACTATGAATGAAACGGTTAAATTTGACAGATGATTTGGGGAAGAATGAAGTGATTGAAGAAAGAGATCAGGTAGTGACATTGAGTTTTATATTCTTCCCTATAGCTACAAAATATCATGCGCAAAGGATGCAAGCTATATGAAATCTTAGCGTTAAACGACAAGGGTGTGGCAAAAATATTAGAAAACCTTTCGGTAGTACGAGAGTTTGTAGACGTGTTCCCAAAAGAGTTACCATGTTTACTACCTACAAGAGAGATGGAGTTTACCATTGACTTGAAACCTGGAACTAAGTCGATAGCAGGAGTGCCTTATTGTATGTCAACACCTGAGTTAGAGGAGTTGAAAATTAAAATAAATGAGTTGTTGGACCTAGGACTTATACGTCCAAGCGTGTCACCTTGGGGTGCGCCTATTATTTTCATAAGAAAAAAGGATGGATCGTGGAGACTCTATATCGATTACTGTGAAGTGAACAAGGCAACGATCAAGAACCAATATCCATTGCCAATAATAGACGATTTGTTTGATCAAATGAAAGGTGAAACGGTGTTTTCAAATATCGACTTGAGATCAGGATATCACCAGTTGCAAATCAAAGAGGAGGACATTCCTAAGACCGCATTCAATATGAGGTTCAGGCATTACGAGTTTACCGTTGTACTGTTTGGACTGAAAAACAACCCGAGAGTATTCATGAGCTTGATGAAGGGGGTGTTTCATGAATGCTTGGACAAGTTTGTTCCAATGTTCATTGATGACACATTGATATGTTCTCGGACGACACAGGAACTTGATGAACATTGTGCTTGGTATTACAATGTTCACGGGAAACTGTTGAAATGCTCTCGAGGATTCATTACTTAGGGCATGTTATATCCGACGATGGAATCATTGTGGACTCGACGAAGGTAGAGGCTATTATGGAATGGCCTGTGCCGACAAACGTACTAGGAGTATGTATATTTTTGGGTTTAGTGGGATATTATTGAGGGTTCATCGAAGGTTTTATGAAGATAGAAAATCCGATCATGAAATTGCAGAAGAAAAAAAGGAAGTTTGTATGGCCCAAGAAGTGCACAGAAGCATTTCAAAGGCTCAACGAGCTGTTGACGATAGTGTTGGTTGTTGAGCCTGTTTATCTTCCTGATTTATAGGTCTTTGTTTTCAACCATGTTTATACCCCATGAATACTTTATACCCTAGAATAATGTACACTTTTCCACGCAGGGGAGTGTAGGGGGGGTTACCCCCCTTGCGGGGTCCGAGGGAAAGCGAGCCTCTGACAGGGGTTTGGGGGCGAAGCCCCTGAAGGAAAAATTGCCTTGTAAATGTATATTGTAATTTCATAGTAAATCTGGACCATTCATTATAAGGTCGCAAATATGACAGTAGAAGTTATGTTAGGGTTTTTCTAACCAGAAGGAAAACCTCCTTTTATGAGGGAAATGTATTGCGACGATGTATCATTGTGAATATTGTTGTATTATGAGTGAGGAGACTGTGAGAGAGAGAAGATGAAGTTACAATGGGTGTGTTGTAGGTTGTATCCCTTCATTTGCTAGATAATAATAAAGGAAGGACCTGGCAATTTCTCTGGTGGATGTAGCACACACTGGCTAAACCATGTATATATGTGTTTCTATTGTAATATGTATCTTCTGTGTTATATTTCCGCATTTGTTTTATTTTATTGCTCCGCGATCCTGTTTTTCTAACAACTTGTATTGGAGTGAAAGGTAACTGTCAGGAAAAGAGGGTTCCTGGTTCAAGTGGGAGCAATGGAAGAAGATGAAAAGTTTAGGGTTGAGAAATTTAATGTCCAAAACTACCAGTTATGGAAGATGCAAATGGAAGATTATTTATATTAGAAGGATATGTTCCTACCATTGGGTGGAATAACAAATAAGCTGATGGTTATGATGGATGAAGAATGGGATATTATGGACAGAAAGGCTCTAGGAATGATATGGTTGAGCCTGGCAGTGTCGGTGGATTTCAATATTTCGAAAGAAAAGACAACGAAGAAGCTGATGGACACATTGTCTAAACTATATGAAAAACCCTCAGCACCCAATAATGTATTTCTAATGAAGAGACTATTTAATATGAATATGTTAGAAGGTGGGTCTGTTGTAGATCATTTAAATGAATTTAATACGGTTACTAATCAACTAAGTTCTGTAAAAGTGGACTTTGATGGTGAGGTCGAGGCTCTTATAATCTTGTTCTCATTTCAAGAAAAATGGAACGGCTTGGTCGTGGCTGTAAGTAACTCTATCTCTGGTTCAAACGCTTTAAAATTTGATGATGTTTTTTGTGTTATCCTTAGTTAGTAAATGCGACAAAAAATCATAGGTGAGCCATTAGGTAATGCGTTAAACATGGAGGAAAAAAAGGAAGAAAAAAGGATAGAGGAAAGGGCTCAAGGAACTGCGTGAATTATAGGAAGGGAAGATCCAAATCCAGAATTAGAAAGATAGAGTGCTATAATTGTGGGAAGAAAGGACATCTAAAGAAAGACTGCAGAGCTCCAAAGAAACAAAGAGATGGACGACATGAGAAAAATCAGGAAGCAAATGTAACAGGTGATGTGTTACAAGATGCTTTGATTCTTTCTGTAGATAATATTTATGAGTCTTGGGTAGTAGATTCAAG
>JASDQU010689309.1:15925-27964 GCA_032191745.1 Picea mariana | reverse complement strand
GGATATGTTTTTACTATAGGTGGAACAACAATAAGTTGGATTTAGAAAATGCAAAAGGTTGTTGCACTTTAAACAATAGAAGCAGAGCATGTTGACACTACAAAGGCTAGTAAATAAATGATTTGGTTACAGAGGTTTATGGAGGAATTGGGAAAGAAGCAGAAGAATAGTAGGTTGTACTGTGACAGTCAGAGTGCCATTCATCTTGCAAAGAACTCAACCTTCCATTCGAGGATTAATCATATACAACTCAGGTACCATTTCATATGATATGTCTTGGAAGATGGACATTTGAAGTTGGAAAAGATACACACTAGCCAGGATCCTGCAAACATGTTAACTAAGGGAGTAACCAGGGAGAAACTGAGTTCCTTCTCAGTTTTAGTTGGTATTCAAGAATGAAGGTGAATATGAGAAATTTTTCAGGTCCAAGAAGGATCTTAGTCTAGCAGATACAATAGCGGTGGAGTTTTTGAGATCAGTCTCGAAGTGGGAGATTGTTGGTTGTGGAGCCTGATTATCTTCCTAATTTAGAGGTCTTTGTTTTCAACCATGTTTATAACCCATGAAGACTTTACACCTTAGAAGAATGTATAATCCTCCACGCAGGGGAGTGAAGGGGGGGGGTTAGGCCCCTTACGGAGTCTGGGGGGTCCATCCCCTCGGCTAGGGGGTCCAAGGGCAAGAGGGCCCCTGGTGGGGGTTCAGGGGTGAAGCCCTTGAAGGAAACATTGCCTTGTAAATGTATATTGTAATTTCATAGTAAATATGGACCGTTCATTATAAGATCGCATATATGATGGTAGAAGTTTAGGGTTTTTTTCCCTAGAAGACAACCCTCTTTTTATGAGGGAAATGTATTGTGGCAATGTATCATTGTGAATATTGTATTTTGAGTGAGGAGACTGTTAGAGAGAGAAGAGGAGGTTACAACAAGTGTGTTTTAGTTTGTATCCCTTCATTTGCTGGATAATAATAAAGGAAGGACCTAGAAAATTCTCTGGTGGATGTATCCCACATTGGGTGAACCACGTATACGTGTATCTCTACTGTATTGTGTATCTTCTATGTTTTATTTCCACATTTGTTTTATTTTATTTCTCCATGATCCTGTTTTTCTAACATACAACGTCGATATTGAAAGTCCCTGACATGGACATGGATCTCTTCGTATGTGCAGACGCGTCCAAGGAAGGTTTAGGAGGAGCATGGATGTAAGATGGTCGAGTGATCGCCTACATCTCAAGGAAATTAAGAAATCATGAGGAGAAATACACAAAACATGATTTAGAGTTATTGTCCATTATGTATGCATGGAGAGTGTGGAGACACTATCTGATTAGACAGAAATTCGAACAAAAAAAGGATCACATTGGATTGTTGCACTTTTCACGCAAAATGACTTGAACGCGCGACAAATGAATTGGTCATAATTACTTAGCAAATACGATTTGAGATTAAGTACATTGAAGAAATTGTGAACAAAGTGGAAAATGTGCTGAGTTAGAGACCACACATATTCTTGGTGATACCTCTTCAGATGAATCTTCGAGAAAGGATTCTTACTATATTGTTCAACGATCATTGGTATAAAGAGGTTAGGGAAAACATCAGACAAGACACCATGATGGTACCAAAGTTTGAAGGTTATACATTGGACAAAGATGGATTGTTGAGGTATAATGACCGGATTTACGTATCTTCTAACGACGAATAGTGAAGTTTGAACTTAAGCGAAGCTCATAGAGCAGTATACATGGCTCATCCAAGAGTCACGAAGATGAGGGAAGACCTTAAGCCCTTATTCTTCTGGAAGGGATGAAGGCAGACATAGTTAGCTACGTGGCGAGGTGTTTAGAATTACAGTGAGTGAAGGTTGAACATAAACATCTGGAAGGATTAATATAGCCACACGCTATTCCAGAATCAAAATGGGAGGTCATTTCATTGGACTTCATTGTTGGATTTCCATTGATGGCAAGGAGGCACAACTCTGACGAAGAGTGCACATTTTATTTCGGTGCCTACGACGTAACAGGGACCAGACATAGCTAGAATTTTGTCAGTAAGATTGTGAGACTGTCGTACGTGCCAAAAGAATCATATCCGATAGAGGATCGATGTTTTTAGGATGATTTTGGAATAGTTACCAAGAGGCCTCGGGAACACAACTGAACTTTAGTACAACATATCACCCTAAGACAAACGGGTAGATAGAAAGAACGAACCAATTTTGGAAGATATGTTGCGTATGTATGTGTTGGACCAACAAAAACATTGGGAAGATTTACTGCCACTAGTAGAGTTTGCGTACAACAACGAATATCAAGGTACTGTTAAGATGGCACTGTAGAGTTTCTCTATGGGCGACTGTGTCAGACGCCATTGAGCTTGGATCAAATTGAGTATAGGGTCTTGGTGGGACCAAAAATGATCCAATAAATGGAAGAACATTGGAAAACGATAAGACAAAGGTTTAAAGACATGCAAGATTGGCAGAATAATTATGCTCATGCACATCACATTGACTGCAACTATGAAGTTGGTGACCAAGTTTTATTGCAGGTGAAACTGCACAAGAGTTCGATTAAGTTCAAAAGAGGTGTTAAACTCTCTCCTAGGTTGTGGGGCCTTTTGAAGTTACGAAAAGGAAAGGACCCATAACCTATCGACTAGTCATGCCTCAGTATGGAGGCATTTGCACAATGTTTTTCTTGTATCTATTTTGCGACATTACATTAGTGATCCTACACATGAGATTGACATGAGTTCCTTGTGGTGTCGGATGAGGGTGAACTCACGATGGAGACAATCCACATTCTATACCATTGCATTCGACAACTACGACGTCGAATAATCGATCAAGTCAAGGTATAGTGGGACAATTGTAGTCCACGATCGACTACTTGGGAGGACACATATGATATGCGTCAATAGTTCCTTACTTATTTGATGGAGTAGACATATAGATCTTGTCAGATACTTTATTTACTGCATTTTTATACATTGTACAACTTTGGGACGAAGTTTAAAACAAGATGTGGTGTATGTAACATCTCGCTCTTGCAAGCACATGTCATTGACTTATTCTTGATGACACTTTCATGCAAGTGATTTGGTTATATTACATGGTTATTTGTTTCGCTTATGGAGTCTTATGATGATGTTGATGGATTATGATTTGTGTTGTTTGATATATATGTATTGACAGATGCTATTGACAAGTTTCCTCTGAGTGTGCAAGGCATTTGACATATTGAGGATGTCGATGAAATCAATGGACCTCCTTGGACTCTGGATTGAGTCAGGGAGTGGATTATATTGGTTTGAGTATTTAATTTATGCATATTTGACATATGATCAATTATATTATGATGTTGTTTATGGATCATTGATAGTGTTTCATTGATGGATGCAAGATGACGATTTCTTGCTAATATGACTCACATAAGGAGTAAAGGGGCCATGCATATAGACCGGATATTGAGGGAGAGGTGTGGAAACATCTCTTTCATAGCCTACTAACACTCATGTTGTGGCTCGAATTGTAGGTTAACGATTACCTAGTTTGAGAGATCCATGATGCCGTGAGGGTAGACTGAGACAGTCGCTCATGAAGATTTCTAAGGAGTGCGCAATAAGGCAGGGTCCTTATTCCTTAGAAGCCCTTAGCCTCTCACAAGGTCACCCGAATGGAGTTTTGGCTCCTAGGGTTGGACAACTACCAAAACCAGTCAAAGGCAAGTGGCACCCTTGGAGCATGGTGTGCGTCTTGAAGGGCATGTCACGTAATTAAAAATTTGAATCAAAGGTGAGTGGCACCCTTGGAGCACGGTGTGCATCTTGAAGGGCATGTCGCGGAATTAAAACTTGAGTCAATGAATCTAGGTGGCCTAGAAAAGCTTGAGAAAATAATTAAACCCTGTAAAATCTTTAAGCATTGCCGGCTTTAATTAATTAATGAATTAAGGATTTAATTAATTAATTGTGAATCCCCAAATGAAAATCTAAGACTATGCAAAAGTGGGTAAGAAGAATAAAACCAATTATTAATTAAATAACATAGGAAAGAGGCAAGTCAATTCAAGAAAATAAGAAAGATGGAATAATTATAAAGAATTAATACACATGTGTGCAGAAAATGCCTAATTGGAATATAAAATAACAAAGGAATAAAGCATGAAAAAATAAGTGCACGTATAGAAGGGAATCTAGAGTCTAACCTACCACTAGTTTAACTAGGAGAATACCCCTAGTTTAACTCAACTCAGAATTAGTAAGGCGTCAATCATTAATTGGAAACAAGGGGAATAAAGAGACAACTAGGAATGATTTTAGGAGCACTTTTAGGATGGGTGAGGGAAATTGACATTTATAAAAATAAATTGTGGATTTACTTGTGAAACTAAGGGAAAGGGTGACAAGTGTATGGGGGAAATAATTATAAATTAATTTATTTAAAAAGTGAATTAAATGGGCAAGTGGCAAGGTGTCATGGAGGAAAATCCTATAAAGAAAATGGGAAAAAGGGGTAAAAAGGAAACAGTTATAGGTAAAGTTATGCTGCATAAATTTTGACTGGTTTTTCTTGTGAGAGTTGGGATACCCAGCTTGAGAGAGAGTGGTGGCTCTACCTTGCGAGGTGAGATGGGAGATAGAGGATTTATGGTTGTGTGTGTGCATGGCCCCTTTACGGCTCGAGGGGATAAGGGGGAAGAAGAGTACCCTTAGTGTTGGTTGGGAGGTATTGGTGAATACTCAACGATTGGCAAGCAGGAGATCAAAAGGAGCGCCACAATAGAAGGATATCTTCAACTTTGTCATCACTGGTTATGACACTCTATTTTCTATGTATAAAGATGATTAATGACTGCCCAATTATATTTTCTATTAATTTTGTAATAGTTTATTAATTTAATTTTGATTGATTCTCCATTTTTGCATTGGATAAGTGAATGCTAGGGATACCATGTTTGCAACCCAGAATATGTTTCATCTATGTCGAGATCGAATAAGCTACAACTTCATGCAGATCCAATCATTCATTGAATATTATAATTTGTATAAATTTGTTGCTTTATGGAATAAGTTTCTGCGATGCTACTGTGTATAAATGTGATTGTGAGAATCCAAGACTGAATATTTCCCCAATTGATCTCAGAGTAGATCATCAAAATTGGGATGTACTCAAGAAATAAATCGTGTTGCTAGTGACCTTGTTGGTCTATCACTTCTGAAAAACCCTCAACATTGATTCCTTCCTCACAGTGTAAAATTTAGAGTTGTTGCAGTGTTCTAGTAACCTTACAGGTCTTGAAAGGTGTAGTGATTTCGAGTATTTTAAAACCTTGGATTAAGCACCCTTTTAAAGTGCGATTTTACACATGCGCCTTAGAACTCTGACTACTTAGATTGGATACTTGATTCAAATGATCTGATGTGAAATTCAAGAATTGGATACAAGCATTTAAGCTAGTTTCATCATTCCACTCGAGGTAGGATTTTCGAGGTAAAACTTTAATTCCTGTAGGACTTGCGCAAGGGTTCCAAAAATTTGATGGTAGATTGTGGTTGTCAAATTTTGCTGGTGCGTTGGTGTGGCGTATGCTGGGAGTCAACAAGAAGGGTTTTGGAATGCTCCTTTCCTTATCCGATTTCCTGTATCCATTATTCTGGTAACATCTGTCTCATTCAACCATGTTTGCGCCCTTCCCAGGGGCGGTTTCCTATAGAATTTTCCTTCTAGAAATTTTCAACCCCCCCCCCCAAACGAGAGAAGACACCCTCCTTAGGTAGATCTCCTATAGAGAAATCATCTTCCATCTTTCGTTTATCCTTCTAGAAAGTACCTATGGCAGTTAGGCACAGGAACCCTGCACCTTCTCAAACGCTGGAATCCGATTACTGTTTCTACTAGGCGCTTTTTGAAACCTTCGTTGGAGGAATCTAACTCCCGTGACCTTACCATTTTATCGAGATCGAGAGGAGTGAAATATTCTTCTTCCAGCTTATGTTCCCTCCTACGAGTGGTATGCGCCTAACCCAGTGAGTCCCCTGCAACTCTTTCGCTTAGGGTTTTCCTTCCAGTGTTTTTCCCTCAGAGGTTTTGATTCTTGATGTTGGGTGCACATCTTCCTAGAGAATTTTCTTCTATCAGATTTTTAAAACAGAGACTTGCTCCCGCAGAATTCACCGAGATCCCTCCAGTCGCATCTTCATATATTGTCTTACCCTCTCGAAGTCTAGGGGACATAGCGTGGTCTTGGCCACCTCGATATGAGCATTGGTATGAATTGCATTGACACTTGGCGCTTAAACAACAAGTCACACTCGACTTAAAAGAGATTGTTCTAGATTGTGGGCCCTCCTCGTGATGCTTGGTTGTTATTTAGAATTGTGTAGGTCATTTTCAATGCTGCTCGGTTTGTGTTGTCGATGTTGCTTGGTTTGTGTTGTCGATGTCTCATGAAATTCCTTTTCCTACAACTCTGGACCTATAACTTAAGGGTCTACATGAAAATACCCTAGATGAGTATCTCGTTCTTGCAATAAATTAATGTTGGGGTTAGTGACTTCTTGGTTAGTGTTACGATGACGTTTACACATTCTATTGGAGTGGTGGACTGTAGACATAAGCTCAATTCTCTAAGTCGTGTCTCCTACTAATTAGATTTATGGGATCTTGAGATTAGTTGGTAAATTAAAATTTATTTGATTATGTTTTGTCGATACAATAGAGTTGAGTTTACTATTATAGTGGTAGAAATTCCTAAATTGCGGAGTAGTGGAAAAACTAGGTTGCCAGTGATGGAATATTATGATTGTTAGGTTGCGAAGTTGTCCTTGTTATGTGAGAATGGTTGGGGTTATATTTGTTACTTATGATGTCCTTGGCCCAAGATGAAATTGTATAGTTAAATTATGAGATTAAGTATTAATTTCACTCTCGATCTATTGTTCTTAGGTAAAATCCTCTCACTCATCATGCTCTATTGTTGTTGAAGGATTTATTAAGTGTAGTGGAATCATGTCGTGCCTTGAATAAATAAGGTTGATTTATTATTAATTCATAATTTGATTGGTCGCGCGCCTTGGAAGGAATGTTGATTTATGTTTAATTTAGTAATTAGATCACACCCCCACTTGGAAAATAATGTTGAATTATTGTTTAATTTAATAATTTGATTAATCACGTGCCTTGAAATAAATAGATGTTGTCTTGCGCCATGAAAGAAAATAAAGTTGATTACACTTGTGCCTTATCTTATGTTGTTATATGATTGATTAAGCCTTTATAATCTCTTGCGCCATATAAAATAAAGTTGATTACATTTGCGCCTTTAGAATGATGTTGACATATGATTGATTTAGTAATTATATTCTCTTGTGCCATGTACTATAAAGCAGATTTTTCATGTGCCATGAATAATGTTGATGTATGGTTGTTTGAGTGTTTATACTTCTCTTGTGACACAGATAATTTTGATGTATGAATGATTGAGTATTTAAATTGATGTTGATTGATTGAGCTGTTGGTTGTAGACTTGATTGTGTTATTGGGATTTAGACTCCTCCTTGTTCCTCAGAACAATTGCCATCCCCGAGACCTTAAGTGGTCAAAATCAATCAGATGAATCTTGGGTTTAAGCATTGCCTATGTGTCCTGGAGGTCCTAACCTTTCAGGGTAGGTTGGGTTGGTAGTCATTTTAATATTCAGTATCTGGTCGATCATTGTTTATAATTTGCTTCAGTTGATTGTGATGTGTTGAATTGGGTCACTATTAATGTTTATGTGTTGGTCAGGTGTCACTATAATTTATGTTGATGTGTTGGTTGCGTCATTATTGAGTACGATGATGAGTTGCTTGTAATGCTTTAATTATGATGTCATGTTGATTATGCACTGCTATGATTTATAGGCAACAATTCCTTTATCCTACTGCAATTTTTTTTTTACCTATCGTACTTCATTGTTGTTGTAACAACGGGGACATTACTGATTTTATGATGATTAATTGAAATTTTGTAAAAATAAACAAGTTGCATTTGCATACCTGCAACATGGAAAAATTCAACATTGAAACATATAACTGGATTGTATTCATTTTAACTCAATAGTGCAGTTCATACCTACGTACACATCCATGCATTTAAATGAGTATTACACATTGGTGTGAACAAATGTAATAAAAGAACCATTCTCACAATGACATCAAAAGAATTGCTTCATTCAACAATACCATTAACACATCGTTACTATTATCATTACCATTATGGTAACTTATGGTGCACACGATAATATACACATCGATGCTTTCATTATATAATAAGCATTAGGGATTCATTATATATATCATACACACTATTTCATAATATATATTTTTAAAGCCCCAATGCACAAGTTGTAGTGCATTGGTGTGTATTGTCGATATAAGTGCCCTAGTGCTTGTCAAGATGTGGCACCCTGATGTCTATTATTGATATAACTTCCTTGATGTTTTCAATATCTAAGTTACACACTGGTGCTTCAAAAGTATGTCATCCATGATGGTTCTTAGTATAGTTATTTGGAAGCCCCCATGAGTATCAATTCATAGCACACTAGTGTGTATTAATATATAATTGGTGCATCGATGCACACTATCAATATAAGTGCACCAACAAAAAAACCTTTGTTAGAACCTTCAACCACACATAATTTTAGTTATAGAAAAAAACCATTAAAACTGTTGCTAAAAACTTCCTTACTAATTGCAAAGGTTTTCATATATGTTTTTTTGATAATTTGACCTAATCTTGTAACAGTAAAAATTTCCACAAGAAGGTTTTTTCTTTGTAGTGGCTTTACCTTATCAATAGTAACTTAAAAAAATGTAGACTTGAAACAATTAATTTATCATTATTTGTGCACATTTCCTTCAAGATATCAATAGTTGAAGTTGTATCCACCAATACTAGTTGTTTGTTTGTATTGATGCACTTGGTCAAATAAGACAATTATGAAACTAGCATCAAACCAATAATATGGATGGTGTACCCTAGCCTTTGTTTCATTTCGAGGATTATTATCATCACTGTGAACAAACTCTTAATGTCTTTCTCCAAGATCATGGCTATGAAAATTCATCCCTTCCTTCCTTATATATACATTACACAATTAAATCTCTTGCAAACCTTTTAAAATTTTGGAAATAAAAATGTCATTCGAGATGATAATTCCACTTATCCATCTACCAATATAGTTTCCAAATACTTCATTATCTATAAATGGTGTGTATGTTTCACCATGCCTGCGGTGTTTAGATTACGATTCCACCTAGTTATAACAATCCTCTACATGTTTCTCTTAAATGTTTTCCATCTTTATAATTTTTACTCCTCCTATGTTTCCTTTGTTCACCATTTCCTTAACCATAAGATTTCTATTATAACATTTTGAAATAGGAGATCATGCCTAAGATGAAGTGGAAGGTGTTGGGATTTGGTGACAACAAATTCCTCTAATGATAGATCTGGATTCTATTATTTTGCGTTGGTTACAACTAAATAGACCAAGTTAGAATATGGATAGGGATTACATTTAACAATCAGTTTCTTGTGTGAATGTATAAATTCATGTAATCCCATAGAGGCAAAAACGACTGAGTGTGAGTGAGCTGATGTAATCTCCATGATCTGAATAATAAGACAACTGATGCCTATGCTTGGTGGATGTAGCCCAATGTTTGTGTGAACCACGTGAAATCCCTATGTCTATTATCTGTGTGTGATTGTTAATTATCATTGTGAATTGTGTTTTCCGCATTGACAATTCCAACAAGTGGTATCAGATCTTGGTTAGAGCTGGTTGGAGGAGCTTCAAATTATCAGAGGAGCTGCATAAGTGAGGTGCATATATTTCTACATCATCGCAAGTCCCTCCTCTGGAAGGGTGCAACGACATACTAGTTAACCTTTTACACATTTACAATTGCTGAAATTTCCGCAGTTGCGACAAAGGAACAGTGCGTAAATTTTTTAAGATTTCTGCACTACAGTGTTAGATGAGGTGGGGACTCCCCACACTCTAGTGTTGTGTGAGGTGCGACAGCTCCCTTAAATAAAAAATCCGTGATCTCCTTTTTTAAATTTATTCGCATGGTATATTGTTTGGAATTTGAGGCACGGTTGAAAAGTTTAAAGAATTAAAATATACGGAGGATGCTTAAAAGGTGTTTTTTAATTAATTAAAAAGTGCCAAGTCATGTGGGTGACTCAAAGCGTGAAGGTAAATTCTTATAAAAGGTGGATGTGTTAAAAAATAAATCTTTTTTTCTTTATAAAAGATTTTTATTAAACCTTTTTTATATTATTAAAGGGTTTTTTTGGATTAAACCTTTTTTAAATTATTGTTCAATATTAAGTAAGATCATTCCTCCACATTATTCTTCAAAAGGCCTTGGGTTTTTTATAAGTAGTGGATATTAGAAGATTTTTTGTGCAAATGGATAAGATGCAGAGTTCGAAGTTTGAAGTTGAAAAGTTCAGCGGTAAAAACAACTTTGAGCTTTGGAAGCTCAAGATGCACGATCTGCTCATGCAACAAGGCGCGGTGAAGGCACTTTTGGGAAAAGCAAAGCAACCTGTGACCATAACAGATGATGACTGGGATGAGATGGATGCAAGAGCATTGAGTTCCATACGCCTGTGTTTGGCCGATGATGTTCTGTTCAATATTGTCTCGGAGAAGACAATAGTCGATTTGTGGACGAAGTTGGAAAGTCTATATATGACGAAATCCTTGACGAGCTGAATCTACTTGAAGAGACAGTTGTATAGTTTGTGGATGAAAGAAGGTACAAAAGTTGCTGACCATTTAAATAATTTCAATACCCTTATAGTTCAATTGACTAGTATGGAAGTTAAATTCGAAGACGAGGATAAGGCTATTACACTATTATGTTTGTTGCCCGAGTCTTGGGATAATCTAGTCACCTCTATTAGCTTTAGATTAACATAATTTTAGATTATGACTCTGTTGTGGGAGCTTTATTGGCTGAGGAGATGAGGAGAAAATCTAGTAAAGAAACCTCAACTTCAGAGGGGATGCTGGTCAGAGGTCGAACTAAAGAGAAGAATGAGAGAAGATTTTCTCAATCTAAGTCAAGACACAAAAAGGGTAAAGAAAAATGTTGGTACTGTGGAAAAACAGAACATCTCAAGAAAGATTGCTGGAAGAGAAAGGAATCCGAGGAAAACTCTACGAAGGAAGCAAATTTGGCTGTAACAAATTCAAGTATAATTGATCAAGTTTTATCCATTTCTAGTAATTTACAATATCAAGAAGAATGGTAGTTAGATTCAGGTGCCTACCACCACATGTTCCCACATAGAAATTGGTTCTTTTCTTACCAATCTGTTGATGAGGGTGTAGTGTTTATGGGAAATGGTATTCATTGTAAAACTGTTGGGGTTGGCAGTATTAGAATCAGGATGTTCAATGGTATTGCTAGGGAATTAACTGATTTTAGATATGTACATGAGATTAAATCAAACTTGATTTCATTAGGAGTGTTGGATTCTTGTGGATATAAGTATACAGGTCAAGGTGGAGCTCTCACAGTGTCAGAAGGTAATTTAGTAGTGATGAAGGCAACAAAGGTTGATAACCTTTACAAGGTTGAAGGGAGTACTGAAGTGGCATCTGAAGTGACATATGTATATTCTTGTTTATGGCATAAGCATCAAGGTCATAAGAGCAACAAAAAATTGCAGGTACTGGTAAGCGGTAAATCATTTCCAGACTTAAAATCTGTGTTTCTAAATTCTTGCTTGTTTTATATCTCTGCAAGTTATAATGATGGTATAAAGGGATGTTGTGTGTGGGATCCTACTTCTCACAAGGTCATCATTGACAGAGATATTGTATGTACGGAAAAACCAAAAGGGTTGATTCAAGATCACAACGGTAAATTTGTTTGCATGCTAGATAATTCATTATATGGCCTACTGGTACCCAAGAAAATATACAAGAGGTTTGAATCCTTCATAGTGAGTCA
>JASDQU010689308.1:25368-37807 GCA_032191745.1 Picea mariana | reverse complement strand
AATAAATGAGTATTTTTTATTGAATAGTCTTGGTTGAATCCATGTTAAGAAAAGACAGTGAGGCCTTAGAGATAACTCAACTGGGCTGAAAATTCCCAGGCGGTGTAGAAAGAATTGGAAGAAGGGGAGAGCCCTCAAATATTTTCTTGTTGAGTATTACGTTTTCTCTGGGATGAGAAAGTTGGTACGCTGATGAAAGTAAATGTTTTGACACCATAGTGATGATGGTCATATTGTTGTAGAAACAATCGATATTTGTTTGTGTTTCACTCATGAAAACATTAAGGATAAAGTGACCAAGTGCATACAGATATGCTAGGACAAGTCTGAAAATGTTTTATTGTCTTGAAGTTATGCATGAAATTTTTTAAAGGTAGTTGTATTCCATGGATACCCAAGTAGAGTATGATTTAACCTGACAGAGGAGATGAATCAGAGTCATTCATCAGAGGGAAAACCGATCTCACTCGACAAATTGACGTCAATATCCACTGGAGTTAATGGATCAAACACCAGTAGTTCAATTAGATCGATGGTCGGGGATCATGGTAGTGCAATCAACCCGCACCATTGATCTCGTCGGGGTGGATGATCAATGACCATGATTAAAAGAGTTGGGAGAGAAATTTTCATATTGCGGAGATTGAACTCTTCGATAAAGAGCGAGCATATTGGGGTTCTGAAATCACTGTGAACCACCGATCCGTGAACGATCGGTGGGTGAACCTACAAGGAACCCACACGTTAATGTTGCGTAAACTCATACTGTGATTGGGTTATGTGGTTGAATTTAGCAAATCTAAGCTCTATTCTCAATCTAAATTCTCAGTCAAACACTTTTGTGTTGGAATTATTATTATATGGAAATTGTGTGGTTTAAAATCGATCGAGGGATAAGATCGATGACCCGTGATCATTGCAGAGATTTCATATGAACAAGGGTTAACGTCGAGACTTGTACCCATAATTTAAACTTGATATAGCATTTTTTGTAGTTTGAGATCTGATCGTAGATCGGATGGCCCATATTCAATGCGTAGATCAGGAGGAGAGTTAAACGGTGAGCTAGTTGAGGTTCCACAATCCCTTACAACCATTGGATCTAGGGGAAGATGGATCTACACCGTTTATTTATAGACAAGGGATTAAGTCAGGATCATAGTGCTTAGACATGGGAGCTGAAAGGATAGCACCTAAAAAAAAGAGGCCATAGCAAAGAAGCAAGTCGAAGCAGCTCAAGCCAAGATCAAGGCATTCGAGGTAGAATTGCTCAAACCAGAGTGACTTGGGATGATTCACAGGTGAGTGTTGCGAGCCTCTTGGCCCTTGACCAAGTTTTGGGATTTTCTTGGTCATGTTGACCTATTCTAAGACTTCAACATCCTGTCAAAGGTGGAGCGCAAGACGAAGCAGATATCACGGGATCTCGACCCCCTTTTTGGCCCCTTTTTGGGTTTTTGGGAATATGTAACGAGAAGGGGATGTCGGCCCATGGGTTTACCCATGTTTAGGCCTATTTTGTATGTATATATAGATGTCTAGGCCATATATAGAAGTAGTGAAATCGGCATTTATGTGATGTAGGATAAGTGCCAAGAGTTGAATTTGTGTGATCAAGGCTTTGTGCAT
Source organism: Picea mariana (assembly GCA_032191745.1). Lineage (NCBI taxonomy): Eukaryota > Viridiplantae > Streptophyta > Pinopsida > Pinales > Pinaceae > Picea > Picea mariana. Next base: position 36,178 of record JASDQU010689308.1, on the reverse strand, counting down.
CCTGTGTAAGACTTGCAAAGCTGAGTGCAAGTCCCTGTGAGAGACTATATAAGGCTTTGTGTTGTAGCACAAGGAAGAAGGATCTAGCGAGATGCGCAGATATTCTGTCTTATTCGGAGTAAGGGATTTGAGGCTCTATTCTTGTAACTGATTGATTGAAGACAATAAAGAAGAAGAGTTGGTGGACGTAGCCCCAAGGTGGGGATGAACCATGTAAACACTGCATTGTGTTCTTTGTGCTTTGTCTTGATGTGTTCATATGTTATATGATAAGTTCTCTGATATGTTTAGATAGATCTATTTATTCTTTGTGCTTACCATATGTGAGAATGTTAGATCTGATCTAGATAGTCATGTTTAGTGTTGGATATGCTCATTCTAATCCATTTGTATATGCTAAGTGCTTGAATACTATAGATTGATGTGAATACTATGAAGCTTTGTTGTATCAACGAAGTGAATAGTGATTACATATTAAGGAACTAATGGTGCTAAGAGCTATATTAAGTATTATAATCACATATCTATGTCCCAACTAAGATTGCAGACACTTGAGTCATGCAACCACCCCTGCCTCTACCTCGGGTGAGACTTCATTTGCTTCGTAGGTGTTTCTAAAAGGGCTAGTAGTTAGGGTTTTGTTGGTGTGTTGTTGTAGCATTGAACCCTGGGTATGCCCCTATGCCAAAAAATGGTTCTGTTGCCAGGACCTGAAACTGTGATCGTTGGGAACCGAGAAAGAATAATTTTTGTGCAAAGATCCATCCTGAAACTCTGAAATCTCTGTGCGTAGATCTGTTCCTTAGCGCACAGTATTATACTTGACTTGTAAAGATCTGTGCTAAAGAAAGAAGATTAGATTTGAAAGAAAGAATCCTGATCTGAAGAAAGGAGGTTGGATCTGAAGGAAAGAAGAAAGATCTGAGAGATTTGTGCTATAAAAAAGGTAATAATAAAAGAGGTAAGATCTGCAAGCTCTATGCTCTAATAAAGGTAAGAATAGTTGAAAATTTTAGATCTGGAAGCTCTATGCTCTGCAAAAGTAAGATAAGTAGAAATTTATGTTTCTAGAGTATGGATCTAGGTACGATTGTTGGGATCTGTCCTAGCCTAAAAACTAGGGCACTAATAGATGAAACAAGTTTTGATATGAATAGATCTGATAAGAATCATGAAAGATATGTTATACTTATGCATAGAAATGATGTTTGGACTAACAAATGGATGCAAGATCCTAGAAATAAATTGTTTCAGGTTAGCTCATATGATCGTAGCGCTTCGTACAAGAGAGGATATGGATCATTTAAAAGAAAGAGAGGATTGACCCTTTGTTATAGTTGCAGAAGGCTAGGACATCTTGCTAAGGAATGCCTTGGAAGAAGACCTAGTTGTCTTTGTTGTAAGGATATTGACCATGAAGTGTTGGATTTCCCCAGAATGATTGCTAAGCTTGAAATTATGAACATAAGACAAGAAAACCCTAAGCAAGATCCAAAAACTAAGGCTATAGTAGAACCTCAGAAATAATCAGAGAAGGTATTACTACAGATGAGAGACACCTTGTAGACCATTGACATGTTAGACTATCATATATTTTTAAAGACAAGGAGTGCCTTGAAGCAAGAATTGGGGACTTCGACATTGACTCTATTCTAGATGAGGAAACACAAGTGAATATCATGAAAAAAAGAACTTCGGAAGCTATAGGAAGGCCTACTATGATCCCTTCATTAGAAGGAATAGGACTATTCAGAGGAAAGTTGGTAAACTTATGTGGGAAGCTTGCTCAGATACCTATGAACGTTAATGGAACTTCAATAGAGGAATATTTTGATATTATGAAGTTTATTGAAGACAACACCCCATTTACCATGTTAATAGGAAAACCTTGGATTGACAGAGCTCAAGCCAGACGAAAGAAAGAAAAAGAAGCCTTGGAGCAGAAGAAGCAAGACTTAAAAGATTTCATGACTAAAAGGATCGCACAATTAATTGAAGAACAAGAGAACAGATTGAAGCTATTTGACACTAGCGACCCTGATGTCAAAGCTGTAGGAACATCATAACACTCCCGGAAGACTGAAGTATTTATCGTAGACAAAGAAAAGGTATTAACCTCGAGTCCTAGGAAAGAATCTCAATAGCATGGAGTAACTGTGTTAAAAGAAGACAAGAATCGGAATGGAAAAATAACTACCAAGAGGAAGCTCACTAGAAAGAAGGCGAGGAAACAAAGTAAGAAGAGAGATAAGTTGCAAAAGGTTCCAAAGGAAACTTCGCAGAGAGAAAATTTGCAGAATTGGAGCTTCGTCGGGATATTATAACAACGACACATGGCACTTCTCCATGGCGAAGTAATATAGCCATTGGACCCGATATATCCATTCGACTTCCGCTCCAAATGGAAAGAAAAGAAATAAAGGTTCCTCATCAGACTATTGGAACATGCCATAATGGATCGAACAAGAGTTAATAGGGACTCATAACTGTTGCACGCGAACCATTGCTGAGTTGCCTACTTATCCCATCACGCCATGCACAAAGAATACTTTTGCTAACTGAGAATTTGAATCCCACAGACTGAAAGAATTGCATACAATGATCATTGCACCCTTGTTAGTATTCCAGTGCAGTGTCTAAGTCCATAGTGACCCCGATAAATTTAATCTCGAGTGCATATGTCCGATGAGCTCACCGCAGTTGAAGAATCAATGACAAAAGTTCTCCTCGACTTGATGAATGAAAGAGTCGTGTCGGAGAGAGGAATGCCTACATGTGTACAAGCATCTTCAATGAGAGGACTGCAGGCCTCTCCATCCACTACTCGAGCCAGACCATCCTGTCCAGCTGATGAGAAACAAATGAAGCACAGAGAAAATATTGCAAATGCGAAGATAATTCTCAGCATTTTACCCACCTATCTACCACGTCTGAGTAGCACAATCAACCGAGACAGTGTGCCCAGAAACTTTGAATATGCGTTGGTCACTGTGTACCTTTCGAAAGAGGTGTGTGTAGTTCATGTTGACTAGGATAATCTCATAGCGTTGAAGTTTAGCAACTTCAACCTCAACAACAGGAAGGTTTACAGCATGCTCGTCCCGCATAAGTATCTGACAAGAACCAAAGGAAAGAACTCAAAGATTACCCCTCATTCATGGACCCAGAACCTCGCACAGTCCACCCTACTAAATTTTATGAAGATTCCACACTTTGAGCGACACCAGGCGGTGAATGCATGTGTCAAATTACTGCTATCTTACTATCATGGAGGTTATTTGTGGTTGAAATGCCACATTACATTGGATCTGACATTGATCAATCGGATCACAGGGCTAAGCATGCAAGGCCCTGACCCACAGGATATCTAACTCAGAAAGACCGTGGATCACACTCTTGCCCAAAGGATAAAGGATAATTATGGATATGTAGAGAAGGGCATGCGAGGCTACAAGGTAGCCTCTATCTAGAGCAGCATAGTGTTCCTGGCCTATTAACTGATCGCAAGGAAATTAGTTCGCAAGAACCGGCCCACCCAAGTAACCGGATTTGTAGTCGACCTCACAGGGAAGCGCAAGGAGGGCCTACACATGAATTGGGCGAAGTACTTGGNAATGTTCATCGCCGAGGATATGTCGGAAGGTGTGACCTTCCCAGACATCGAGCCCTCTGAACCATTGGCCGCGAAGTTCAATACGTTGTGGTACTCCAGCGACATGAACAAGCAGTGGCAATCAAATGTTGTTTTCCACACCTATTACAACCAACTAAAGACCATTGTCCAGTGTGAGCCTCGTATAACCCCAAACACACTCCACAGGTTTCGACCATTGATGAAATTCAGCACGGACCACCATTTCATCTATATCACAGCACGCGCTGATGAGAATAAACAATAGTTGCAGTCATACTACAAGTTGATGGAGGATGACTTGGAAGAGATTACCAAGGAATGGTTGGCGGACCTCCTTGTTCCAGTGAACCCTATGGAGATGTCCAATGTTGACACTCCAGAAACTAAGATGGATTCACCTGGACCGAGCAAGACTAAGAAAAATGAAGAAGCCCAAGATGTCATAGTATCTTGGCAAAGACTGCTTCTATCTCAACTGATAAAGGAGGTGATGGCAGAGAGATAGATGGCAGAGAAGTGGAACATAAGAAAGCAGAGGTTACATCACTTAGAGACGAGGAGGACCCCTTGAAGAAAAGGAAGGATTCCCCTCTGAAACCTTCCTCAAGGAAGAAATTGAAAGCAACCAAGACTAAGTTTGAGACCACCCTCACCTCAGACGACTTCGACTTCATCGTCGCAGCACTGAATTATGCTTCACTGGAGATAGCAGAAAAGTAGGAAGCTAAGCAAGAGGAGGTGTTCAGTCGGATCAAGGTTGAACTTCAAGAAGTGAAGCAGGCACTACGGTCCAACCACACAGTTTCTACTATGCCTCTATCAGCAGGAACACCAAAAATAGGAGATGATCCAGATGAACTCCATTGAATCGTTGATATAGTCGAAGCTCACCTTCAATGAGCACAGGAGGAAACAACGCAACCACCTAGGCTTTGGCATAAGCACAGGAAGACCTTCTAGAGCAGTGCAGTACTGCTGAACGTGAGAAGATGACTCTGCAAGAGAGGTTTGCTAAAGAAAAATCCAAGTTGCATAAAGAAAAATAACAGTTGCTCACAGAGCAACTCAAAGTACAGGAGATGGTCCACAGAGCACTTTGCTCTGTGACAGTCATTGAAGTAAAGGACAAAGAATGAGTTCCACAGCAGGTGGCACAACTCAAAGACATAATCTAGTAGCTCCAACAGCGCATAGAAGACTTGGAGCTCCGCATTGTGCCCGAGACCCCGCAATATGTACGAGACCAAAGGGAATCCACTGCCCCTAGCACAGTTGACAAATTAAGAGCTCTTTCCTTGGAGTGCAAGCAGTTGAGTAACCAGAGTGCTCAAACATATGAAAACCTCACTGAGAATCAAGAGTTACAGGTGTTGGAGTCGCAGCTCTAGGAAAAGAAGCAGCACGCAGATACACTACAGGCGCAGCTGAAGGCCCTATCCACTGTAGACAGAATGAAGAGGTCTCATGAAAAATGTACAACTCAGCAGCAGATCCATATGCTTCAAAGAAAAGTGATGGAAGTCACTCAACGACTTCAACCTGTGCAAGATAAGGCAAGGCATGCCTATTGTTTACAGAGGTCGAGAGCCAAGGAGTAGAGTTAGAACAGGTCATCCTCACAATAGAACAATGCCTAGAAGGACCAGTGAATGACGTAGTAATACAAAATTTCACTGAACAAGAGGCCACAACAAAGCAACAAGTCGAAGCATCTTGAGCCAAGCTCGAGGAATTCGAGGTAGAATTGCTCAGATCAGAGTGACTCAAGACGAGTCACAGGTGAGTGTTGGGGGCCTCTTGGCCCTTGACCAAGTTTTGGGAGTTTCTTGGCCATGTTGACTTATTATGAGACTTTGACAGCCTGTCAAAGGTGGAGCTCAAGACAAAGTAGAGATCACGGGATCTTGGCCCTCTTTTGGGACCCTTTTTGGGTTTTTGGGAATATGTAACAGGAAGGGGATGTCGACCCATGGGTTTACCCATGTTTAGGCCTATTTTGTATGTATATATAGATGTCTAGGCCATATAGAGAAGTAGTGAAATCGACATCTATGTGATGTAGTCTAAGTGCCAAGAGTTGAATTTGTGTGATCAAGGCTTTGTGCATCCTGTGTAAGACTTGCAGAGCTGAGTGCAAGTCCCTGTGAGAGAATGTAGAAGGCTTTGTGTTGTAGTGAAAGGAAGAAGGATCTAGTGAGCTATGCAGATCTTCTGTCCTGTGCGAAGTAAGGGTTTTGAGGCTATATTCTTGTAACTGATTGATTGAAGACAATAAAGAAGAAGAGTTGGTGCACGTAGCCCCAGGGTGGGGGTGAACCACGTAAACATTGCGTTGTGTGCTTTGTGCTTTGTCTTGATGTGTTCATATGTTATATGCTAAGTGCTCTGATATGTTTAGATAGATCTATTTATGCTTTGTGCTTACCATATGTGAGAATGTTAGATCTGATCTAGATAATCATGTTTAGTGTTGGATATGCTCATTCGGATCCATTTGTATATGCTAAGTTCTTGAATACTATAGATTGATGTGAATACTGTGAAGCTCTGTTGTATCAGCGAAGTGAATAGTGATTACATATTTAGCAAATGACGGTGCTAAGAGTTGTATTAAGTATTATAATCATAGATCTGTGTCCCAACTAAGGTTGCAGACACTTGAGTCCTGCAAGCACCCCTGCCTCTACCTCGGGTGAGACTTCATATTCTTCGCAAGTGTTTTCGAAAGGGCCAGTAGTTAGGGTTTTGTTGGTGCACTGTTGTAGCGTTGAACCCTGGGCCTGCCCCTATGCCAACAAAGTCTTTCAATATGGAAAGCATGAAATATGGATACTGTTAAGCCATGAGAACCCTATGGTGAGCCATGATCGCCTGGAATATGTTCTGTTGTGGTAACACAAGTCGAAGGGATGCCTCGAAAGAGAAATTCTGAGGGACGCGTCAACTATAATCCTCAATGAAGTCTCTGGAATTCTTCCTGTGCGAGAAACCCTTGGAAAGGAAATATGGATCACCCAAGGAACTGTATAGAAAATAAGGGGATGCCTAAGCCTAGTCAAGGAGTATGAGTGATCGCAAGGAAGAAGAGACTTTGATCATTCTTGTAAACTATTGATTGGGATCATGCACACAATGGGTATGTCTAGGAAAAACAATGAGTTTGGATGACAAGACATTCATGTGGATACAAATCCACAAACTACGTAGATGAGTATTTTGCTAAGTTGTGAAATTTTTCTGGAATTTTATGCAACAATAAAATGTTTTCGCTTGAAATTATGCTTAATTTGCTTGTTGTCCAAGAATTATTTAAGACATGTGACGAAGGTTAAGATTCTGGAAAGGAATTGACCAAGGAAGAGGATCAGGATTTGTGAAGCAGCTTAAAGACAATAGCATGATATGTGTTACTGATAAAGAACATCGAGGAGGATGTTCCCTTTTTAAGGGGGAGGGGATTCTAACACCCCTTTTTCCCTGAGCTTGTAATAAATCATTAATTATGATTACCATGATAAGTCATGTGAACGATGTAAATGTATTATTTTTTATACTTCCAATGACTGATTGTTGGGGTGAAGCCTTGAAGTACTGTCCATGATATCACTAGAGGAAAGTATATGAAAACTATAAGAGATGGTTCATTATGTTGAATGACCCCAAATTTCCCTTGTTGAGAATAATAAACCCCCCTTCGGATCCCAAGGAGAGGAATCAACTAGTGAATAAAGGACTGGTGGTTGAATAATCAACCACCCCCATGAATGGAAGCATGATCTGGCTGAGGAGACAAGAAGTTGTCAGCCCGAAGTACCACAGATTCCTGCAGACCCAGGCTGACCCGAGTTTCCTTCTGACAGAAGGAACAGGATAGGTCCATAACCTTCCCGAGGAGCATACATGTGAGGAGAGACAAGGAAGAAGACACGTCGAGGATGAGTCACGTAGGGGAGGCTCTACAGAGAGTAGGAGAGACACCATACCACATACAAATAAGAGAGGAGAACGCGCGAGGCTCTCCAGCTGAGAAAAATATCTTTTATAATCTTACAGGAGAACGTGACCCGAGTAAGATACTATGAGCTTGATGCTGAGGATACATCTGATAAACCTCGTCGAGACCGTGATAGAGAAAGAACCTCTGATAAACTGTGAAATTTCCCTAGTGATATCAAGGCTTGGCACAGGGGTGGCTAGAGTGTTGAGAATAATTGCCTCTAAGCCTATGGTTGGGTGGAAAGGCGAACACCCACAGTCAATCAGTTGGTGATCGAATGTAATAGATAAGTATTTTTATGCCCTGTATACTATAATTGAATTGCATGATTTGATTATTTGTAAAGGTGATAACTTGTGCCTTGTGTGAAATATATGATAATGGTGTTTACTTTCCTTCTGTAAACTCTTGTGTTTGATTGGCTGTAAAGAAATAATCTTGACCTATGGGCCGGTCAGAAAGACCCTCGAGGTGTTTTCCCTAGGGATTTACCTGACAGTTCCAGAGTTGGAGCATACTTCTTGGGACTTCCAATCTTGGTATTTCCATGAGATTACCCTGCCCTGTTTCATAACTTAAAGTTCTGTGAACTAGGAAGATGCTTCCTTCAAACTATTAGCCTAAGATACAATAGGATCATGCCCACGGTCTTAACAAAATATTGGCTAAGATTATATCTGATAGCCTGAGATTCATTAGAGGGTCCATATGACTAGGGTCTGGGAACCCTGCGCTAGTCCGAAACGAGCTAGCTCTTAATTATTTCAGAGCTCCGGGAGCTCGAAGCTCTGGGATGTTAAAATTCATAACTGTCAAAAACACCCAAATGTCAGAGTCACGAAATGCTGTGAGTCGTTGATCTGGGGAGTTAGTTGGGTCCCCTTCTCGACCGTCTGATCAACTAGTGGAGGGTTTCGCATATGACACTTTGGCGAAGTCCCACTTCGGGAGAATGGAGTTGTTGTAGTGTCAAAAACTCTGAATATTGGGGTTACGAATTGATGAGAGCCATGGATTTAGGAATCCACTGGGAGCCACTCTCAGCCATTAGATCAAGTCTAGTGAGGGAGTAACACTAGGTACTTCGGCAAATTCCCACTCAAAGGGAATAGAGATGGTGATGAACAAGGTTATCATTGGAGCATTGAAGGTTGGAGTGACATAGAGAACTGATGTCACCAAAGGTGATGTGTAACCCAAGTGGGTGAGCCAGTTTTCATTCCGATCCAGAACCTTCATAGATCTTATGGGTCAATTAGACCTCAAAAGGAGACACCAATTGATTGGGACACATGTCACCCTTTCCCTCTTCCAAGTATCTTACGGTGGAGTCACTAATTAATGAGATTCGTCGATCTAAAGGGACTTCGAGACCACTCATGACCTTTTGATCTATATGGTGGTCAGTTTGGCGTTGACCTACTCCGAGATAAAACTAGAGACTACACGGCCAAATCCCCAAAGACCGAAGCGACGAAGTGATGGGGACAGTTGATTCGAGGGAACATTGGATCCTTCTCTGATTATTGTATCTACCCCATGGTCAATTGGACGTTGACTAATCTGGGAGAAAGGAGAATTTTACACCATGAAACCCTTGAACACTGAAGTTGTGAAGTAGTGGAGGTCATTGATTCAAGGGTTACGTGGACATACATTGGCCGCGAGATCGAAGGCATGAAGGATGACCAATCTGGAGTGACATCACCCAGGGTGACATGGAACCAAGTTTGATTTGCCATGTGTCATCTGGATTTGTGTGTATCACATACCCTATAGACCCATTAATACGTGACATGTGTCACCCTCTGAAGGGGCCACACGTCATTATTGCCTCGTCCACATATCACACCTGGCACTCAATTCTTGGTCCATATGGTAGGAGGAGCATGAGGGACCCACCTGTATTCTCCTTCGTATTTAATACGTCAGTAAGTGCGAGAGTGGACCCTTCAGGAGTCCAGTACTTTTGGACTCATAAGGTTTGGAGTATGGTTTCGAGGATAAGTCAAAAGGGCCAAAGGCTGGAGCCATGTGGAGAGAATCCTAGCCCCTTAGGAACTTCAAGAGTTTCGAACTCCATAAGACTTGAGGTGTTAGAACGCGTTTTCCAAATGGGCTTGAATGCTGGAGCTACGTGGAAAGACTTCAGGAGTTTGGGAGTTTGGAACTCTGTGTTAGCACCAAAAGTGACTCCTGGATTGCGGCAGGAGTAAGCCTAATACCCATCAGTTTATATGTCACAATTTTTTTATAAAGGGTGATCGAAAGAGAATAGACTTAGAACAATATCGTTTGAACTCAGGATCCTGGATCGGGCTATGCATGAACAGGTGAGGTCTTAGTTTAACTTCAGACAATAAGTTGTAATAAGGGTGAGTAGGAGGAAGACTTCGGTGAGAAAATGTAAAGGTTTGTTGTGAGCATCAAGCTTCTAGTAGCCCAAAGAGGAAGAACTTAAACACAATAACTTCTTGTATTCAAATTACAAGAACACTAAAAGAAATCGTAACACCGTTACAATTAAACATCTATCATAACACAGTCACAATGATTCAAGTGAATCAGTCAATCATGAACTCTTTCAGTATTAGATGGAAACAAGATGGAGTAAGGAAGTTGTTTGTCATTAAAAAAGAAGTCTCACAGACATACATAACTAGGGAATCCATTACTTCATCCAAACATTACAATAGGGAGCTTATATCTACCATCGACACTAACAAAAATGGCAAAAATGCCTCTAAATACTTGGAGTTGGCTCATTCGTTGAAGACGCGATATTTTCTTCATTCATGGATTTGCGTTGGTAAGTTTCCCTATCAGGATGCGCATGTAAACATTGGGCAGGCTTCCCATGCAATCGACTATCAGACACAATCTTTTTCAGGCTGGACTAACAGTCACCTCCTGCGCTTTATCTCTTTTTGACCTTCTATTTATGGAAGGAGACAACGTTCAGCCATAGTTAGCCACCTTAATAACTGCTTTCTCTGGATTAGGTAAGGCCCAGTCAATTTTGTGCTTGGACAACATGGCGGCCTTTCCTTGGCCATTGTTGCTTCATTGGACTGCTACGAGGGGGCCCGGCCTGCAAACGTGGGAGAGGATCTGGCGGGGAGAGAGGTGGCGCCAACAATGCGAAGATGAGATGAGGGGTGCTGAGGTGGAAGCACCAG
>JASDQU010689308.1:13928-24586 GCA_032191745.1 Picea mariana | reverse complement strand
GAGTGTATCTCTCTTCCTACTCCAAAGCACTAGCCTACCTAAATGTTGGTGTAAAAGAGCCCTAGAAAAGAGTTACTCGATACATTTTAAGATTACGCAATGTTTTTAATGGCTGTTGTTTACTCAAAGGTAACGGAAATGAAACTCATGTGTGTATGACTCTGACCCAAATAATGCAAGAATGAAAATGAAAAATAACACTTTCCGTTCAATGAATTCTATATATGGGAGAGAGAGCGGTTTTCTTAAATCAACCACGAATCATATGCAAAATTTCCTTTTTCCAATGTCGATACAAACAACCATGTATTAAATGACAATATACTCTATTTTTCAATGTTTTGTAAATGACAAAAACAATTTGATGGAAGAAAACAATTGTGAACACTTTCCAAAAATAACTCGCACTGTATCAATGAGAGAACAGAAAATCAAATTACAAAGAATCAAGCAATAACAACCCAATCAATTCTTTCAATGAAAGCAAGAACAAAGAACAAACCAGATAGTCTTCTCAATGCAAACGAAAATGTTCTTTCGAACCAACAAGAAAATGAGAAACACCAAACACTTAACTCTCAACCAATCACTGGTTCTCAGCTAATCAGACACACTCAACTCCAGAAGTCAGAGAGAATGAATTTGCTAATAACAACCAAGAAATGAAAGTCAAGCTACAAAAGGCAAGAAAAACCTTGAAACCCTAAATCTGTTCAAGCAAGCAAACTAAAGCAAGAGATATATAAACTAATGATCCAATAAGCCCGAAAGAGGTAATTCAACTGATCTGAGCAGTTGGAAAAATCAAAAGTCAATTTCAAATTTTTCAAAAATCTTGCTCGCAGGCAAGCAGTGTTACATAGTGTGAGAAGATAAGATTCTCGCAGGCCACCTTGTAGCAAGGTGCGAGGTGTTCGCACTGGACCCTATGTGCAGGGTGCAAACCTGAACAGTTCTCGCAGGCTGCAGTTAAACACAGTGCGAGAACTCCTGAAGATGAAAATTTTTTTTGAAAATGAAGTAAAATTCAAACAGGCTTTTGAACTCAGTAAGTCTATCAGGATATCCTGAAGACTCAGAGACAAACAAGACAGGAGAAAAAAGAAACTAGAGCAAATGGCCACAGAAAAACTCAAAAACCATAAAGAAAAAGGGAATAAGTCCCCAGTGGAGTCACCAATTTTGTTTTAGGATTAATTCGTAAGTGCGGACACAAACCGATCTCCCTAGATCCACCTGGATCTAGAACAAAACAGGACAGAATAATACTCTTTCCCTAGATCTAGACTATTGAATGAACTAAGAGATAAGGATCATGAACATACCTTATGAACGCTTCCTTAGGTCCCTGTTGTTCCAAGATTCGCTCCAACGCTCTTGTTCTGTTCAGATTACAACAGTACAAACCAATCAAAGTGAAGGAAAATCAACATATTCAATAGCTAATCTATACATATGATCAAGGAATTATGTAATAAAGTGACATCATCTTTATGGGAAAGGGACATATTATTGTATTAAATCAATAGAAAGTGAAACTTACAACCTGAGCCTTGATGTTGTATATCTTCTTTCGATGGCTCCTAGCTCTGACACACACACTTGCTCATGCATGAAGAAAATCAACCACTTTTGATGACCTTGCTGGTGTCTCTAGCTGCTGTAGCATCAGTCCTTCATACAATCTTCCACTAATTCTCCAATAATTCTCTTGCTAATTTGCTGCTTAACCTTTTCCATGAGCATCCTCCTCAATTTATAAGAGAGAATGGATTAGTTACTAGGATAGGAATGATCCCAAGATATCAGGAAAACCATTACTTAGATAACCATTCAAATGCCAATTCATCATTCTAGAAGATTCCCTTCTAGAAGGTTCGAGAATTTATCTTTTTCCTTCCTTTAGAATATGTTCACACCCTGACAGTTAGGTACAGTGCGAAATTCTTGCACCCCAGCTTAATGCAGCCTGTGAGAATGAGAATCATGCATTCTCGCAGGCAAATATATAGGTAGCCTGCGAACCTCCCTTAAAAGTATGATTTCTGGAAACAGACAAATGTAACTTTTCTCAGGAAAGTGTTCTAGTGAAGGGATTGATTTTTCCATCATCATTACATCATCATGATGACCAAAATTGTGGATAACAAAGTATGCAAGGACTTGATCCACAAGAGTTTTATCCAGGAAAAACCATGGATCGTGCTCTAGCACAACATATCAAGGACACTTATGGATATGTCGAGAAGGGAATGCAAGGCTACAAAGTAGCTTCTATTCAAAGTGGCGCAGTATGCCTCTCCTGTCAATTGATTGTAGGGAAATTAATACAAAAAAACCGACCCACCCAAGTCACTGATTTTATAGTCGACCTCACAAGGAAGTGCACAAAAGGACTTCAGATGAACTGGGTGAAGTGTCTGGTGAACCAATTAAAGATCGACTGCAGAGAATCCCAAGATCAAGGGTACAAATTTCATTTTAGCTGGTTATTGATCCTGATCGCTTTTATTTCATGGGAGATGCCAGAAGTTGCGACCTTCTCGGACATCGATCCTTTCGAACCATTGGCCATGAAGTTAAGTACACTGTGGTACTCAAGCGATATGAATAAACAGTGGCAGTCCAATGTTGTTTTTCATACCTATTACAACCAGCTGAAGACAACCATCCAGTTTAAACCTCGCATCACTCTAAACACTCTACATCAGTTCAATCCCTTGATGAAGTTCAATGCAGACTGACATTTTATTTACATCACAGTGCACACTGACAAACACAAGCAACAACTCCAATCCTACTATAAGCTAACGGAGGAGGACTTGGAGGATATCACCAAATACTGGTTGGTGGACCTCCTCATTCCAACAGACCCTACGAAGATATCCAACATCAACAGCCCAAAAACTATGCAGGATACACCTGGACCTAGCAAGACAAAGAAAACTGAAGAGGTTCAGGATTTAGATAGTGCATCCATGAAGACTGCTTCCATATCACCAGAGCAAGGAGGTGATGGTGAAGAGTTGAATGACAAAGAGGTTGAACAACAACAGGGTGACGAGATTGATCCCTTGAAGAAGAGGAAAGGTTCACCTCTGAAACCTTCCTCCCAGAAGAAAGTGAAGACCACCATGACCAAGATGCAAACCATCCTCACCTATAATAACTTCAACTTCCTCATAGCAACCCTACAAGATGCTTCACTAGAAATAGCAGAGAAACAAGAAGCAAATAAAGAGGAGTTGTACGATCGAATTGAGAATGAATTCCGAGGGGTACCAAAGGACCTACAGTTGATCCACGCAGTCTCCACTATGCTAAGGGAGCCAGAATTAGGAGATGAGCCATCTCAACTCCACCGCCTAGCTGATATAGTCGAAGCTCATCTTCGACGAGCGCAGGAAGAAATAGTGCAAGCCACCCAGGCCTTGACACAAGTACAGGGAGTCCTTGAAGAGTAATGTAGTGCTGCAGAATGGGAAAATATTGCTATTCAAGTGAAGTTTGATGAAGAAAAAGCCCAACTACAACAAGAAAATGAACAGTTGCTCCCGGAGCAACTCGAAGTAACGGAAATGGACAACAGAGCACTTCGCTATGTGACAGTCGTAGAAGTAAATGTCGAAGAGCGAGTTCCACAACAAGTAGCGCAACTTGAAGAAGTGATCCAACATATACAACAATGCATAACAGATTTGGAGCTACGCACAGTACCCGAGACCCTTTGATATGTAAGAGACCAAAGGGAAGCAACCACCAGGAGCGTAGTTGAAAGGGTCAAGGCTCTTACCCTGGAATGTAATAAGCTCTCTGATCATAGTACCCTAACATATGAATGACTCATTGAGAGCCCAGAATTAAGAGAACTGGAGTCACAACTCCAAGAGGTGAAGTATCAAGCCGAAAAGATACATGCGCAACTGAAGTCCTTGTCAGTTGTCGAAAGAATGAAGCATTCCCAAAAGAAATGCACTGCACAATACCAAATCCATACTATTCAAAGCAGATTTATGGAGATAACTCAGAAACTCCAACCTGTGCAAGATAAGGCCTATCAGTTGTTTACAGAGGTAGAAGGCAAAGGAGTAGAGCTAGAACAGGTTGTCACTACAACATAACAGCGTCTAGAGGGACCTATTAATGATGCAGTCATCCACGAGTTTGTTGAAAAGGAGGCCATATCACAAAAGCAGGTCGAAGCAGCTCGAGCCAAGATCGAGGCATTTGAAGCAGAACTAGTCAGACCAGAGTGACTCAAGACGAGTCACAGGTCAGTGTTGGGGGCTTGTTGGCCCTTGACCAAGCTTTGGGAGATCCTTGGTCAATTTGACCTATTTTGGGACTTCGACAGCCTATCGAAGATGGAGCACAAGATGAAGTAGGTATTGTGGGATCTCGTCCCCTTTTTGGGTCCTTTTTGGGATTTGGGAATATGTAACAGGAATGGGATGTCGACCCATGGGTTTACCCATGTTTAGGCCTATTTTGTATGTATAAATAGAAGTCTAGGCAATGTAAGAAGTAATGGAATAGTGCTCAAGTGTTGTGCAAGTTGGCTAAGTTCTAAGAGTGGGATTTGTGTGATCAAGACTTGTAAGGATTCATGCATACTGTGTGAGACTTGCAGAGCCAAGTGCAAGTCATTGTAAGAGACCATGGAAGGCTTTGTGTTGCAACACAAGGAAGGAGGATCTAGCGAGCTGTGCAGATCTCTTATCTTATGCAGAGTAAGGGTTTTGGCTCTATCCATGTAGATGACTGATTGAAGCTAATAAAGAAAAAGAGTTGGTGGACGTAGCCCCAGGGTGGGGGTGAACCATGTAAATAATGTGTTATCATGCTTTATGCGATGTTCTGATGTGTTTATGTGTTATGTACTAAGTTATTTGATATAGATAGATAGATCTATTTATGCTTCGTGCTTATGATGAATGTGGATTCTAGATATGACATGTTTGAATGTGCTTAGTGCTTGAATCTACTAGATCTGATCTAATTCCTTTGCTAAGTGATTATATACATTAGATCAGGGTGAATGATGCAATGCTCTGTTTTCTCTGCGGAGCAGATATTGGTTAGATAATGATGAACTAACAGTGCTAAGTTCTCTATTNCCCAGCTAAGGTTGCAAACACCTGAGTACTGCAACCACCCCTACCTCTACCTCGGGTGAGACTTCATCTACTTCGCAGGTGTTGCCGAAAGGGTCGGTAGTTAGGGTTTTGTTGGTGCACTGTTGTAGCGTTGAAACCTGGGTCTACCCCTGTGCCAACAAGAAGTTGTCAGCTCGAAGTACCACAGAGTCCTGCAGACCTAGGTTGACCTGAGTTTCCTTATGATAGAACGAATAAGACAGGTCCATAACCTTCCCAAAGAGGATACAGGTGAGGAGAGACAAGGGAGAAGACACATTGAGGATGAGGCATGTGGGGGAGGATTTTTAGAGAGCATGAGAGACACCAGACCACATACAGAGAAGAGAGGAGAACACATGAGGCTCTCCAGCTGAGAAAAATATCTTTTAGAATATTACAGGAGAACGTGACCCAAGTAAGGGACTATGAGCTTGATGCTGAGGAGGAATATGACAAACCTTGCAGATACCGTGACAGAGAAAGAAACTCTGAGAAACTGTGAAATTTCCCTAGTTATATTATGGCTTGGCACAAGGGTGGCCAGAGTGCTAAGAATGAATGCCTCTGAGCCGATGGTTGGGTGGATAGGATAACACCCACAGTCAGTCAACTGGTGATTGACTGTAATAGATAAGTATTTTTATGCCCTGTATACTAGAATTTCATTGCATGATTTGATTATCTGTAAAGGTGATAACTTGTGCCTTGCATGAAATATATGATAATGGTGTTTATTGTCCTTCTGTAAACTCTTGTGTCTGATTGGATATAAAGAAATAATCTTGACCTTTGGTTTGGTCGGAAAGACCCTCGAGGTGTTTTCCCCGGGGATTTACCTCACAGTTCCAGAGTTGGAGCAGACTTCTTGGGACTACCATAGTTTTGGTAATTCCACGGTATTACCCCGCCCTGTTCAGAGCTTAAAGTTTTGAAAACTAGGAAGGTTCTTCCTTCAAACTAGTAGACTAAGAGACCATAGGCTCGTGCCCACGACCTTAACCAAATCTCAGCTAAGATTAGATATTATAGCCCGAGATTCATCAGAGGGACCATATGACTAAGGTATGGGAAACCTATGCTAGTCTAAAAGGAGCTAGCTCTTAATGGCTTTGGAGATGCGGGAGCTCGAACTCGAAGCTCTGGGATGTTAAAATTTATAACTGTAAAAAACACTTGAATTTTGGAGTCGCAAAATGTTGTGATTCATTGATCTGGGGAGTCCGTTGGGGCCCCTTCTTGACCATTTGATCAACTAGTAGAGGGTTTTGCATATGGCACTTTGGCGAAGTCCCACTTCGGGAGAATGGAGTTCTAGCATCAAAATCTCTGAATACCAGATTTACGAATTGATGATAGTCGTGGATCTAGGAATCCACTGGGAGCCACTCTCAGCCGTTAGATAGAGTCTAGTGAGGGAGTAGCACTAGGTACTTCGGAAAAGTCCCACTACGGGGAAATGGAGATGGTGATGAATGAGATTATCGCCAGAGGACCGAAGGCCGAAGTCACGTATCGAGATAGTGTCACCAAAGGTGAAGTGTACCTCTAGTGGGTGAGCCACTTGTCATCCTGATCCAGAACCTTCACAGATCTTATGGGTCAATTAGACCTCGACAAGAGGCACCAATTGATTGGGACATGTGTCACCCTTTCTCTCTACCAAGTATCTTACAACAGAGTCACAAATTAATGAGAGTCATCGATCCAAAGGGACTTCAGGACCACTTGTGACCATTTGATCTAGATGGTGGTCAGTTCAATGTTGACCTACTCCAGGAACAAACTGGAGACTACACGACCAAATCCCTGAAGGCCAAAGTGACAAAGTGATGGCAACCATTGATTCGAGGGAACATTGGATCCCTCTCTAATCGTTGGATCTACCCCATGGTAAATTCGGCGTTGACCACATCGGGAGAAAGGAGAAGTTTACACCATGAAACCCCATAACGTCGAATTTAGGAAGTAGCAGAGACCATCGATCCAAGGGTTACATGGACATACCTTGGTCGCGAGATCGAAGGGCATGAAAGACGATCAGTCTGAAGTGACATGGCATAGTGACATCACTCAGGGTGATGTGGAACCAAGTTTGACATGCCTCATGTCACCTGGATTCATGCATATCACATACCCTATATATCCATTGATACATGACACATGTCACCCTATGAAGGGGCCATGCGTCATTACTTCCTCATCCACATATCACACCTAGCACTCATTGCTTGGTCCATCTGGCAGGAGGAGAACAAGGGACCCAGCTTTATTCTCCCTCATATTTAAGACATCACCACATGTGAGAATGGACCCTTCGGGAGTCTGGGACTTCGAGACTCCATAGGTTTGGAGTATGGTGTCGAGGATAAGTCAAAAGGGATGAAGGCCAGAGCCACATAGTGAGACTTATGTCCCCTTAGAAACTTTAGGATTTTGGAACCCCAGAAGACTTGAGGTGTTAGAACACATGTTCCCAATAGGCCCGAAGGTCAGAGCTACATGGCAAGACCTCAAGATTTCAGGAGTTCAGAACTCTGGAGGTTTATTGCAAAGACAGAAAAAGGGGCGCTCAGCGTCGAAGGGCCAAACGATGAATTACCCACTGGCCTATGTGTTAGACGAATATTGAGTCCATTCATGGGATCAGAAAGTGGATGGTCTTCCACTGTGGATTTAAGAACTTGGAGACAATACATGTGAGGTGGATCCACATGGGCGCCACCTGGCCTTTGACCAATAAACGTCGAAAGAACTTGGGAAGGGCGTATCTACCAGTCCGATGCTCAGATTTGAGCATGGAGGCAGTGGTTGGATAGTTATGAATGATAAGGATGTGACAGAGATCTTGGAATTAGGATTTTAGATAGCTAAGGAAAATGAAATTATTATGCCGCACTGCTTAAAAGAGAATTTAGGGGTTGGGTGTGTTATAAAGTGGGCTCATGCACGAGTCGTATGAAAATAGTTTTGGAGGAATTAAAGGGATAAGACCCTATCTTACCCCATTCCTAAGAAGCTTAGTAAAAATCTACTGAAGAGAGGAATGCGATATTTGACTGTTGATAGATGTTTTGGAAATTTGCACTGTATGTTGCTAATGTTTCCAAATAAATAAGTTGACTTCACTCTGCAATCATATGTGTTGTTGTACAGACATAAGATTGGGTTACCAAGGCAAGGATGAATATGTTGAGAATATTACTTCCAAACGTAAATCATCTGCATAAGTCCTTGAGTAGAAGGATGCATATTTAAAATTCAGTTGGGATTTTACCCCAGCGACATTGAATCATGCTAGTTTGTGGAAGAGGAAGCCTACTAGTTCTTTTCGCAAATGATGGCCAATCCTACATGAGTGGGATTATTCTGAAGAACACTAATATTTAAACTAAAATAGAAATGTGAATGGATGAGGTAAAAAGGTGCAAGATATGCACCTACAAGTATACAAATATGTGTATACATGCTTAAAGGAATAATATGACCGCAAGCTCTCAACTGAGGGGGAAGCTCAATGTTGAGTGTCCCTATGAGATTCATCATAAGAATGATTAGAAGATCCTTGGGAGAAGGATATAGAAGTATGATATGTCCATGTGTGTGAATTACATGGAAAAAGGTGCAAGCAATGATCATGCATGATGAACGTATGGGTTGTGTGTGTTTATGCTTGAGTGCATGGATTTAATGCATTGTGAAGCTTCTTGATATGAATCTTGATAGTAATATCAGTTAGGTATTAATGATATTAAATGTGAAAGTGATGCACATGTATGATGTAAGAGTATAGGTATACTAAAGGCATGAGGTGACTATCTAAATGAGTGAAATGAGAAACAAGCATTGCACTTGCCAAGATTGAATGGATACCATGGATGCATGGTTGACTCCATTCTGAAGAGTTGTGAAATTTCTGCTTTGAATTATACCTTAAGGGGAATGTGCTCCATTTCCCTAGGAAAGAATAGTGTAAATAAATGAGTATGTTTGATTGAATAGGCTTGGTTGAAGCCATGTTAAGAAAAGACAGTGAGGCCTTAGAGATAACTCAACTGGGCTGAAAATTCCCAGGTGGCGTAGAAAGAATTGGAAGAAGGGGAGAGCCCTCAAATATTTTCTTGTTGAGTATTACGTTTTCTCTGGGATGAGAAAGTTGGTACGCTAATGAAAGTAAATGTTTTGACACCATAGTGATGATGGTCATATTGTTGTAGAAACAATTGATATTTGTTTGTGTTTCACTCATGAAAACATTAAGGATAAAGTGATGAAGTGCATAAAGATATGCTAGGACATGTCTGAAAATGTTTTATTGTCTTAATGTTATGCATGAAATTTTTGAAAGGCAGTTGTATTCCATGGATACCCAAGTAGAGTATAATTTAACCTGACAGAGGAGATGAATCAGAGTCATTCATCAGAGGGAAAACCGATCTCATTTGACAAATTGACTTCAATATCCACTGGAGTTAACAGATCAAACACCAGTAGTTCAATTAGATCGATGGTCGGGGATCATTGTGGAACATGAAGGAGAAATTAATGGATGTACTAGTTCACAGTCCGCAATCAACCCGCACCATTGATCTCGTCGGGGTGGATGATCAATGACCATGATTAAAAGAGTCGAGAGAGCACTTTTCATATTGCGGAGATTGAACTCTCCGATAAAGAGCGAGCATATTGGGGTTCCGAAATCGCTGTAACCACCGATCCGTGAACGATCGATGGGTGAACCTACAAGGAACCCACGTGTTAATGTCGTGTAAACTCATATTGTGATTGGGTTATGTGGTTGAATTTAGAAAATCTAAGCTCTAGTCTCAATCTAAATTCTCAATCAAACACTTTTGTGTTGGAATTATTATTATATGGAAATTGTGTGGTTTAAAATCAATCGAGGGATAAGATCGACGACCCGTGATCATTGCAAAGATTGCATATGAACAAGGGTTAACGTCGAGACTTGTACCCATAATTTAAACTTAATATAACGTTTTTTGTAGTTTGAGATCCGATGGTAGATCGGATGGCCTATATTCAATGCGTAGATCGGGAGGAGAGTTAAACGACGAGCTAGTTGAGGTTCCACAATCCCTTACAACCGTTGGATCTAGGGGAAGATGGATCTACACCGTTGATTTATAGACAAGGGATTAAGTCAGGATCATAGTGCTTGGACACAGGGGCTGAAAGGATAGCACCTAAAAATAAGAGGCCATAGCAAAGAAGCAATTCGAAGCAGCTCGAGCCAAGATCGAGGCGTTCGAGGCAGAATTGCTCAAACCAGAGTGACTCGGGATGAGTCACAGGTGAGTGTTGGGGGCCTCTTGGCCCTTGACCAAGTTTTGGGAGTTTCTTGGTCATGTTGACCTATTATAAGACTTCGACAGCCTATCAAAGGTGGAGCACAAGACGAAGCAGATATCACGGGATCTCGACCCCCTTTTTGGCTCCTTTTTGGGTTTTTGGGAATATGTAACGGGAAGGGGATGTCGGCCCATGGGTTTACCCATGTTT
>JASDQU010689308.1:2508-13828 GCA_032191745.1 Picea mariana | reverse complement strand
AATATGTAACGGGAAGGGGATGTCGGCCCATGGGTTTACCCATGTTTAGGCCTATTTTGTATGTATATATAGATGTCTAGGCCATATAGAGAAGTAGTGAAATCGGCATCTATGTGATGTAGGCTAAGTGCCAAGAGTTGAATTTGTGTGATCAAGGCTTTGTGCATCTTGTGTAAGACTTGCAGAGCTGAGTGCAAGTCCCTATGAGAGACTGTATAAGGCTTTGTGTTGTAGCGCAAGGAAGAGGGATCTAGCGAGATGCGCAGATATTCTTTCTTATTCGGAGTAAGGGATTTGAGGCTCTGTTCTTGTAACTGATTGATTGAAGACAATAAAGAAGAAGAGTTGGTGGACGTAGCCCCAAGGTGGTGATGAACCATGTAAACACTGCATTGTGTTCTTTGTGCTTTGTCTTGATGTGTTCATATGCTATATGATAAGTTCTCTGATATGTTTAGATAGATCTATTTATGCTTTGTGCTTACCATATGTGAGAATGTTAGATCTGATCTAGATAGTCATGTTTAGTGTTGGATATGCTCATTCTGATCCATTTGTATATGCTAAGTGCTTGAATACTATAGATTGATGTGAATACTATGAAGCTTTGTTGTATCAACAAAGTGAATAGTGATTACATATTAAGGAACTAATGGTGCTAAGAGCTGTATTAAGCATTATAATCACAGATCTATGTCCCAACTAAGATTGTAGACACTTGAGTCCTGCAACCACCCCTGCCTCTACCTCGGGTGAGACTTCATCTGCTTCGTAGGTGTTGCTAAAAGAAATGGTAGTTAGGGTTTTGTTCGTGTGTTGTTGTAGCATTGAACCCTGGGTCTGCCCCTATGCCAAAAAATGGTTATGTTTCCAGGACCTAAAACTGTGATTGTTGGGAACCAAGAAAGAATAATCTTTGTGCAAAGATCCATCCTGAAACTCTGAAATCTTTGTGCGTAGATCTGTGCCCTAGCGCACAGTATTATACTTGACTTGTAAAGCTCTGTGCTAAAGAAAGAAGATTAGATTTGAAAGAAAGAATCCTGATCTGAAGAAAGGAGGTTGGATCTGAAGGAAAGAAGAAAGATCTGAAAGATTTGTGCTATAAAAAAGGTAAGAATAAAAGAGGTAAGATCTGCAAGATCTATGCTCTAATAAAGGTAAGAATAGTTGAAAATTTTAGATCTGGAAGCTCTATGCTTTGCAGAAGTAAGATAAGTAGAAATTTGTGTTTCTAGAGTATGGATCTAGGTACAATTGTTGGGATCTGTCCTAGCCTGAAAACTAGGGCACTAATAGATGAAACAAGTTTTGATATGAATAGATCTTATAAGAATCATGAAAGATATGTTATACTTATGCATAGAAACGATGTTTGGACTAACAAATGGATGCAAGATCCTAGAAATAAATTGTTGCAGGTTAGCTCATATGATCGTAGCGCGTCGTACAAGAGAGGATAGGGATCATTTAAAAGAAAGAGAGGATTGACCTTTTGTTATAGTTGCAGAAGGCTAGGACATCTTGCTAAAGAATGCCTTGGAAGAAGACCTAGTTGTCTTTGTTGTAAGGAAATGGACCATGAAGTGTTGGATTTCCCCAGAATGATTGCTAAGCTTGAAATTATGAACATAATACAAGAAAACCCTAAGGAAGATCCAGAAACTAAGGCTATAGAAGAACCTCAGAAATAATCAGAGAGGGTATTACTACAGATGAGAGACACCTTGTATGACCATCGACATGTTAGACTATCATATATTTTTAAAGACAAGGAGTGCCCTGAAGCAAGAATTGGGGACTTCAACATTGACTCTATTCTAGATGAGGAAACACAAGTGAATATCATGACAGAAAGAACTTGAGAAGCTATAGGAAGGCCTACTACGATCCCTTCATTAGAAGGAATAGGACTATTCAGAGGAAAGTTGGTAAACTTATGTGGGAAGCTTGCTCAGATACCTATGAACGTTAATGGAACTTCAATAGAGGAAGATTTTGAGATTATGAAGTTTATTGAAGACAACACCCCATTTACCATGTTAATAGGAAAACCTTAGATTGACAGAGCTCAAGCCAGACGAAAGAAAGAAAAAGAAGCCTTGGAGAAGAAGAATCAAGACTTAAAAGATTTCATGACTAAAAGGATTGCACAATTAATTGAAGAACAAGAGAACAGATTGAAGCTATTTGACACTAGCGACCCTAATGTCGAAGTTGTAGAAACATCAGAACACTCCCGGAAGACTGAAGTATTTATCGTAGACAAAGAAAAGGTATTAACCTCGAGTCCTAGGAAAGAATCTCAACAACATGCAGTAACTATGTTAAAAGAAGACAAGAATCGGAATGGAAAAATAACTACCAAGATGAAGCTCACTAGAAAGAAAGCAAGGAAACAAAGTAAGAAGAGAGATAAGTTGTAGAAGGTTCCAGAGGGAACTTTGCAGAGAGAAAATTTGCAGAATTGGAGCTTCGTCGGGATATTAGAACAACGACACATGGCACTTCGCCATGGTGAAGTAATATATCCATTCGACATCCGCTCCAAATGGAAAGAAAAGAAATAAAGGTTCCTCATCAGACTGTTGGACCATGCCATAACGGATCGAACAAGAGTTAATAGGGGCTCATAACTGTTGCACGCAAACCATTTCCAAGTTGCCTACTTATCCCGTCGCACCATGCACGAAGAATACTTTTGCTAACTGAGAATTTGAAGCCCACAGACTGAAAGAATTGCATACAGTGATCATTGCACCCTTGTTAGTATTCCAGTGCAGTGTATAAGTCCATCGTGACCCCGATAAATTTAATCTCGAGCACATATGTCCGACGAGCTCACCGCAGTTGAAGAATCAGTGACATAAGTTCTCCTCGACTTGATGAATGAAAGAGTCGTGTCGGAGAGAGGAATGCCTACATGTGTACAAGCATCTTCAATGAGAGGACTGCAGGCCTCTCCATCCACTACTCGAGCCAGACCATCCTGTCCAGCTGATGAGAAACAAGTGAAGCACAGAGATGATATCGCAAATGCCAAGATAATTCTGAGCATTTTACCCACCTATCTACCACGTCTGAGTGGCACAATCAACCGAGATAGTGTGCCCAGAAACTTTGAATATGCATTGGTCACTGCGTACCTTCCGAAAGAGGTGTGTGTAATTCATGCTGACTAGGATAATCTCGTAGCGTTGAAGTTTAGCGACTTCAACCTCAACAACAAGAAGGTTTACAGCATGCTCGCCCTGCATAAGTATCTGACAAGAACCAAAGGCAAGAACTCAAATATTACCCCTCATTCATGGACCCAGAACCTCGCACAGTCCACCCTACTAAATTTTATGAAGATTCCACACTTCAGGCAACACCAGGTGGTGAATGCATGTGTCAAATTACTACTATCTTACTATCATGGAGGTTATTTGTGGTTGAACTGCCACATTACATTGGATCTAACATTGATCAATCAGATCATAGGGCTAAGCATGCCCTGACCCACAGGATATCTAACTCAGAAAGACCACGGATCACGCTCTCACCCAAAGGATAAAGGATAATTATGGATATGTAGAGAAGGGCACGCGAGGCTACAAGGTAGCCTCTATCCAGAGTAGCACAGTGTTCCTGGCCTATTAACTGATCGCAAGGAAATTAGTTCGCAAGAACCGACCCACCCAAGTAACTGGATTTGTAGTCGACCTCACAGGGAATTGCAAGGAGAGCCTACACATGAATTGGGCGAAGTACTTGGTGAACCAATTAGAATTGAACTACAGGGAAGCGCAAGACCAAGGATATGAGTTCCACTTTAGTTGTCTTCTCATTTTAATAATGTTCATCGCCTAGGATATGTCGGAAGGTGTGACCTTCCCAGACATCAAGCCCTCTGAACCACTGGCCGCGAAGTTCAATACGTTGTGTTACTCCAGCGACATGAACAAGTAGTGGCAATCAAATGTTGTTGTCCACACCTGTTACAACCAACTAAATACCACTGTCCAGTTTGAGCCTCGTATAACCACAAACACACTCCAGAGGTTTCGACCATTGATGAAATTCAGCACGGACCACCATTTCATCTATATCACAACGCGCATTGATGAGCATAAACAATAGTTGCAGTCATACTACAAGTTGACGGAGGATGACTTGGAAGAGATTACCAAGGAATGGTTGGTGGACCTCCTTGTTCCAGTGAACCCTATGGAGATGTCCAATGTTGACAGTCCAGAAACTAAGACGGATTCACCTGGATCGAGCAAGACCAAGAAAAATGAAGAAGCCCAAGATGTCCATAGTATCTTGGTGAAGACTGCTTCTATCTTAGCTGATAAAGGAGGTGATGGCAGAGAGATAGATGGCAGAGAAGTGGAACATAAGAAAGGAGAGGTTACATCACCTAGAGATGAGGAGGACCCCTCGAAGAAAAGGAAGGCTTCCCCTCCGAAACCTTCCTCAAGGAAGAAATCGAAAGCAACCAAGACTAATTTTGAGACCACCCTCACCTTAGACGACTTCGACTTCATCGTCGCAGCACTGAATTATGCTTCACTAGAGATAGCAGAAAAGTAGGAAGCTAATAAAGAGGAGGTTATCAGTCGGATCAAGGTTGAACTTCAAGAAGTGAAGCAGGCACTACGGTCCAACCGCACAGTTTCTACTATGCCTCTATCAGCAGGAACACCAAAAATAGGAGATGATCCAGATCAACTCCATCGAATCATTGATATAGTCGAAGCTCACCTTCGATGAGCACAGGAGGAAACAACGCAACCACCTAGGCTTTAGCACAAGCACAGGAAGACCTTCTAGAGCAGCACAGTACTGTTGAACGTGAGAAGATGACTCTGCAAGAGAGGTTCACTAAAGAAAAATACCAGTTGCATAAAGAAAAATAACAGTTTCTCACAGAGAAACTCGAAGTATAAGAGATGGTCCACAGAGCACTTCGCTCTATGACAATCATTGAAGTAAAGGACAAATAATGAGTTCCACAGCAAGTGGCACAACTCGAAGACATAATCTAGTAGCTCCAGCAGTGTATAGAAGACTTGGAGCTCCGCATTGTGCCCAAGACCCCGCAATATGTACGAGACCAAAGGGAATCCACTTCCCCTAGCGTAGTTGAAAAATTAAGAGCTCTTTCCTTGGAGTGCAAGCAGTTGAGTAACCGGAGTGCTCAAACATATGAAAACCTCACTGAGAATCAAGAGTTACAGGCGCTGGAGTCGCAGCTCCAAGAAAAGAAGCAGCACGTAGATACACTACAGGCATAGCTGAAGGCCCTATCCACTGTAGACAGAATGAAGAGGTCTCATGAAAAATGTACAACTCAACAGTAGATCCATATGCTTCAAAGAAAAGCGATGGAAGTCACTCAATGACTTCAACCTATGCAAGATAATGCATGCCTATTGTTTATAGAGGTCGAGAGCCAAGGAGTAGAGTTAGAACAGGTCATCCTCACAGCACAACAATGCCTAGAAGGACCAGTGAATGACACAGTAATACATAAGTTCATTGAACAAGAGGCCACAACAAAGAAACAAGTTGAAGCATCTCGAGCCAAGCTCGAGGCATTCGAGGCAGAATTTCTCAGATCAGAGTGACTCAAGACGAGTCACAGGTGAGTGTTGGGGGCCTCTTGGACCTTGACCAAGTTTTGGGAGTTTCTTGGCCATGTTGACTTATTATGAGACTTTGACAGCCTGTCAAAGGTGGAGCTCAAGACGAAGTAGAGATCACGGGATCTTGGCCCTCTTTTGGGCCCCTTTTTGGGTTTTTGTGAATATGTAACAGGAAGGGGATGTCGGCCCATGGGTTTACCCATGTTTAATCCTATTTTGTATGTATATATAGATGTTTAATCCATATAGAGAAGTAGTGAAATCGACATCTATGTGATGTAGGCTAAGTTCCTAGAGTTGAATTTGTGTGATCGAGGCTTTGTGCATCCTATGTAAGACTTGCAGAGCTGAGTGCAAGTCCCTGTGAGAGAATGTAGAAGGCTTTGTGTTGTAGCGCAAGGAAGAAGGATCTAGTGAGCTATGCAGATCTTCTGTCCTGTGCGAAGTAAGAGTTTTGAGGCTCTGTTCTTGTAACTGATTGATTGAAGACAATAAAGAAGAAGAGTTGGTGCATGTAGCCCTAGGGTGGGGGTGAACCACGTAAACATTGCGTTGTGTGCTTTGTGCTTTGTCTTGATGTGTTCATATGTTATATGCTAAGTGCTCTAATATGTTTAGATAGATCTATTTATGCTCTGTGCTTACCATATGTGAGAATGTTAGATCTGATCTAGATAATCATGTTTAGTGTTGGATATGCTCATTTGGATCCATTTGTATATGCTAAGTTCTTGAATACTATAGATTGATGTGAATACTGTGAAGCTTTGTTGTATCAGTGAAGTGAATAGTGATTACATATTTAGCAAATGATGGTGCTAAGAGTTGTATTAAGTATTATAATCACAGATCTGTGTCCCAGCTAAGGTTGCAGACACTTGAGTCCTGCAACCACCCCTACCTCTACCTTGGGTGAGACTTAATATTATTCGCAAGTGTTTTTGAAAGGGCCAGTAGTTAGGGTTTTGTTGGTGTACTGTTGTAGCGTTGAACCTTGGGCTTGCCCTTGTGCCAACAAAGTATTTCAAGATGGAAAGCATGAAAAATGGATACTGTTAAGCCATGAGAACCCTATGGTGAGCCATGATCGCCTGGAATATGTTCTGTTGTGGTAACACAAGTCGAAGGGATGCCTTGACAGAGAAATTCTGAGTGATGCCTCGACTGTAAGCCTCAATGAAGTCTCTGGAATTCTTCCTGTGCGAGAAACCCTTGGAAAGGAAATATGGATCACCCAAGGAACTGTATAGAAAATAAGGGGATGCCTAAGCCTGGTCATGGAGGGTGAGTTATCGCAAGGAAGAAGAGACTTTGATCATTCTTGTAAACTATTGATTGGGATCATGCACACAATGGGTATGTCTAGGAAAAACAATGAGTTTGGATAACAAGACATACATGTGGATACAAATCCACAAACTACGCAGATGAGTATTTTGCTAAGTTGTGAAATTTTTCTGGAATTTTATGCAACAATAAAATGTTTTCGTTTGAAATTAAGCTTAATTTGCTTGTTGTCCAAGAATTATTTAAGACAGGTGACAAAGGTTAAGAGTCTGGAAAGGAATTGACCAAGGAAGAGGATCAGGATTTGTGAAGCAGCTTAAAGACAATAGCATGGCATGTGTTACTGATAAAGAACATCGAGGAGGATGTTCCCTTTTTAAGGGGGAGGGGATTCTAACACCCCTTTTTCCCTGAGCTTGTAATAAATCATTAATTATGATTACCATGATAAGTCATGTGAACAATGTAAATGTATTATTGTTTATACTTCCAATGACTGATTGTGGGGGTGAAGCCTTGAAGTATTGTCCATGATATCACTAGAGGAAAGTATGTGAAAACTATAAGAGAGGGTTCATTATGTCGAATGACCCCAAATTTCCCTTGTTGAGAATAATAAACCCCCCTTCGGATCCCAAGGAGAGGAATTAGTTAGTGAATAAAGGACGGGTGGTTGAATAATCAACCACCCCCATGAATGGAAGCATGATCTAACTGAGGAGACAAGAAGTTGTCAGCCCGAAGTACCACAGATTCCTACAGACCCAGGCTGACCTGAGTTTCCTTCTGACAGAAGGAACAGGACAGGTCCATAACCTTCCCGAGGAGGATACATGTGAGGAGAGACAAGGAAGAAGACACATCGAGGATGAGTCATGCAGGGGAGGCTCTACAGAGAGCAGGAGAGACACCATACCACATACAAATAGGATAGGAGAACACACGAGGCTCTCCAGCTGAGAAAAATATCTTTTATAATCTTACAGGAGAACGTGACCCAAGTAAGATACTATGAGCTTGATGCTGAGGATACATCTGATAAACCTCGTTGAGACCGTGATAGAGAAAGAACCTCTGATAAACTGTGAAATTTCCCTAGTGATATCAAGGCTTGGCATAGGGGTGGCTAGAGTGTTGAGAATAACTGCCTCTAAGCCTATGGTTGGGTGGAAAGGCGAACACCCACAGTCAATTGATTGGTGATCGAATGTAATAGATAAGTATTTTTATGCCATGTATACTATAATTGAATTGCATGATTTGATTATTTGTAAAGGTGATAACTTGTGCCTTGTGTGAAATATATAATAATGGTGTTTACTTTCCTTCTGTAAACTCTTGTGTTTGATTGGATGTAAAGAAATAATCTTGACCTCTGGGCTGGTTAGAAAGACCCTCGAGGTGTTTTCCCTAGGGATTTACCTCACAGTTCCAGAGTTGGAGCATACTTCTTGGGACTTCCAATCTTGGTATTTCCATGAGATTACCCCGCCCTGTTTCATAACTTAAAGTTCTATGAACTAGGAACATTCTTCCTTCAAACTAGTAGCCTAAGATACAATAGGATCATGCCCACAGCCTTAACAAAATATTGGCTAAGATTAGATCTGATAGCGCGAGATTTAATAGAGGGTCCATATGACTAGGGTCTAGGAACCCTACGCTATTCCGAAATGAGCTAGCTCTTAATGATTACAGAGCTCCGGGAGCTCGAAGCTCTGGGATGTTAAACTTCATAACTGTCAAAAACACCCAAATGTCAAAGTCACGAAATGTTGTGAGTCGTTGATTTGGGGAGTTAGTTGGGGCCCCTTCTCGACCGTCTGATCAACTAGTGGAGGGTTTTGCATATGACACTTTGGCGAAGTCCCACTTCGGGAGAATGGAGTTGTTGTAGTGTCAAAAACTCTGAATACCGGGGTTACAAATTGATGAGAGCCATGGATCTAGGAATCCACTGGGAGCCACTCTCAGCCATTAGATCAAGTCTAGTGAGGGAGTAACACTAGGTACTTCGGAAAATTCCCACTCCAAGGGAATGGAGATGGTGATGAACAAGGTTATCATTGGAGCATCGAAGGTTGGAGTGACATAGAGAACTGATGTCACCAAAGGTGATGTGTAACCCAAGTGGGTGAGCTAGTTGTCATCCCGATCCAGAACCTTCACAGATCTTATGGGTCAATTAGACCTCAAAAGGAGACACCAATTGATTGGGACACATGTCACCCTTTCCCTCTTCCTAGTATCTTACGGTGGAGTCACTAATTAATGAGAATCATTGATATAAAGGGACTTCGAGACCACTCATGACCTTTTGATCTATATGGTGGTCAGTTTGGCATTGACCTACTCCGAGAGAAAACTGGAGACTACACGGCCAAATCCCCGAAGACCGAAGCGACGAAGTGATGGGGATAGTTGATTCGAGGGAACATTGGATCCTTCTTTGATTGTTGGATATACCCCATGGTCAATTGGGCATTGACTAATCTGGGAGAAATAAGAAGTTTACACCATGAAACCCTTGAACAATGAAGTTGTGAAGTAGTGGAGGTCATTGATCCAAGGGTTACGTGGACATACCTTGGCCGCCATATCGAAGGCATGAAGGATGACCAGTCCGAAGTGACGTCACCCAGGGTGACATGGAACCAAGTTTGATTTGCCATGTGTCACCTGGATTTGTGTGCATCACATACCCTATGGACCCATTAATACGTGACATGTGTCACCCTCTGAAGGGGCCACACGTCATTATTGCCTCGTCCACATATCACACCTGACACTCAATTCTTGGTCCATATGGTAGGAGGAGAACGAGGGACCCACCTGTATTCTCCTTCGTATTTAATACGCCACTAGGTGCGAGAGTGGACCTTTCAGGAGTCTAGGACTTTGGGACTCTGAAGGTTTGGAGTATGGTTTCGAGGATAAGTCAAAAGGGCCAAAGGCTGGAGCCATGTGGAGAGAATCCTAGCCCCTTAGGAACTTCGAGAGTTCCGAACTCCATAAGACTTGAGGTGTTAGAACGCATTTTCCAAATGGGCCTGAACGCTGGAGCTACGTGGAAAGACTTCAGGAGTTTGGGAGTTTGGAACTCTGTGTTAGCACCAGAAGTGACTCCTGGATTGTGGCAGGAGTAAGCCTAATAGCCATCAGTTTATATGTCACAGTTTTTTTATAAAGGGTGATCGAAAGAGAATAGACTTAGAACAATATCATTTGAACTCAGGATCCTGGATCGGGCTATGCATGAATAGGTGAGGTCTTAGTTTAACTTTAGACATTAAGCTGTAATAAGGTTGAGTAGGAGGAAGACTTTGGTGAGAAAATGTAAAGGTATGTTGTGAGCATCAAGCTTCCAGTAGCCCAAAGAGGAAGAACTTAAACAAAAGAACTTCTTGTATTCAAATTACAAGAACACTAAAAGAAATCGTAACACCGTTACAATTAAACATCTATCATAACATAGTCACAATGATTCATGTGAATCAGTCAATCATGAACTCTTTCAGTATTATGTAAAAACAAGATGGAGTAAGGAAGTTGTTTTTCATTAAACAAGAAGTCTCACAGACATACATAACTAGGGAAACCATTACTTCATCCAAACATTACAATAGGGAGCTTATCTCTACCATCGACACTAACAAAAATGGTAAAAATGCCTCTAAATACTTGGATTTGGCTCAGTTGCTGAAGACGCGATATTTTCTGCATTCATGGATTTGTGTTGGTAAGTTTCCCTGCCAGGATGCGCATGTAAACATCGGGTAAGATGCCCATGCAATCGACTGTTAGACACAATCTTTTTCAGGCTGGACTAACAGTCACCTCCTGCGCTTTGTCTCTTTTTGACCTTATATTTATGGAAGGAGACAATGTTCAGCCATAGTCAACCACCTTAATAACTGCTTTCTCAGGATTAGGTAAGGCCCAGTCAATTTTTTGCTTGGAAAACATGGCGGCCTTTCCTTGGCCACTGTTGCTTCATTGGACTGCTACGAGGGGGCCCGGCCTGCAAACGTGGGAGAGGATCTGGTGGGGAGAGAGGTGGCGCCAACAATGCGAAGATGAGATGAGGGGTGTTGAGGTGGAAGCACCAGGTGGAGGAGAAGTGGGGCTATGACATCGGATGATAAGTGACACGAGAATATGGATAGGACACGGGTGGAAGTGGCATGGAGCATGGGGGTATAGGTGTTAGGAGATAAGAGGGGCGAAGGAAAAGGGAACATGACACCTGGAGCATGGAGGACAGGTGTGCGGTGGTGAAGGGTAGAAAGGAAGTGGGAGACATGACAAGGGAATAAGGGAGGGAGAGTGGGGGACACTTGTCACAAGGGGGAGAAGGTGGTAAGGGATTGAGGGGGACCCACATAGAGTTGCCCATATCA
>JASDQU010689307.1:36369-75042 GCA_032191745.1 Picea mariana | reverse complement strand
ATATATCCCTTGCACATATTATATCATTCATCCATATGTGTTTGGTCTTACTATCAACTTTCACATCAGGTAACCTTGTAATGCATTCAATCCATGCACTCATGCATATACAAACATAGACAATATTCATCATGCAAGTTCACTACATGCACCCATGTTCCATGTCATTCACACACATAGCCATTTCAAACTTCTAAATCCTTCCTCCCAGAGACCTTACAACATTCTTATGGAAAATCTCATAGGAATACTCAATACTATGTTTCCCTCTCTATTGAGAGCTTACAATCATTCACATGGCAAGTCTCACAGACATAATCATAATCATGTTGTCCTCTCTTCTTAACAACAACCAACAAGAAAACAGTCTTGCCTCAGTTGCTATAAAAGTATCCCACAACCCAGAATTATAATATGGGTTCTTTCCACAGTGTCCAAGACAACAAGGCAACCAATCTAGCTTTTCTTCATGCCTCAAACCATTCCTGGTCATTAGACCTTTATAATGGAAACCCTTTCTTGGGTTCCACTTCACTGCTATACGAGCATACCCAACCATTCTTGTATAGCCATCATCATTTTCTAGATGTCAATCTGACCCATTGGTCATCTAGAAATACTCCAACACTTCCTTAGCCAAACTTTCATTACTCATTTCAGCCTTATCTTCATAAGGCTTTGGAAAATCAACATCATCAATATTCTACTCATGATGTTATTATCATATCATTACTAGTCATATGATCTATGACCATACCACATTTATATCTAATCGCAGACTATAATAATCCTCTTTGCATGTTACTTGTATGTTCAATATTTACCATATGCATTACAGTTTATTCTTGTGCACTAAGCATTTTTTCTCATGTCCTTGGTGCATATGTATTTCAATTGTCTTTCTTTGCATTCATATACATAGACATTCCCTTATGTTAATAGGATTATACATTTTCTTTAATATATCCATGAGCTCGTAGCTTTCTCATATGTCCCTGTCATTTCACTTCTTTTATAAAGACTATCAACAATCCTAAGGATCCTTTCTCTTTTGCTCAATTAGATAAATCTAGCCCCAAATTTTGTTTACTATAGGTCAAGTAAACAATCCTTACATATTTTATATCAGTCCATTGATCATGAGGGATTCCATATACATAGTTTAGTATTTTATTTAAGTAGTAATTAATACTGCTAAGGTCTATATCAATCCAGGCCTAGTTCCTTTAACCACAAGGATATTTTTTGTAAGGGTATTATCCCTTTACATCCATTGTCACCCAAAATGTAAGAGGTTTTTTCCCGTATCTGAGAGACAATCATTACACTTGAACAATTCAGCTCACCTCATCCATTCTTGGGTCTCATGTAACCTTATAACATATTTTTTTCCACCTCTTCCATTCATCTTCAGGTATTACCATTAATTCCTATCAACATATTCCTACTTCTGCAAGAGTAGTCACCAATTTGACAAAAGGACAATATAATTCTTCTGTTGAAATTCAATAAGAATTTTCGAGGCACAATTCTTTGAACTCTTCTCTAATACCACTTTGTAACTGATCTTGGTCCCTAAGTACCTTTTAAGGGATGGGGCATTATAATTTCACTTTTCTCAATTATCTCGACCTTTTCCTGAGCATACCATCATCCTCTACTCGTCGAGGGATTTCCAACCACTTTAAGCATGCTCAATTCCGTGCTCATGATTAAAATTTATGGCCTCTCAAAGTTTTCCAAACTTTCTTGGTTAAATTCCACCTCTCTGCCACGTGGCATTCACACCACTCATGCCATCTTACGTGGTCATTGCCACCTAAGTGATAATTCTTCAAGCTCGATCCCTTAACCCAAAATCTCTTCATCGTTGGGATTTCTTATCCCGTGATTCATTCTCACTATCCCAAGGCTTCTGATGATGATACACCAAAATGCATCTTTCCTAGATCCTATGGATCAAACCCCTTGATCTTGATGGTTCTAAGCACGTTGGGGATGTATTTTGGTGTAGGATTTAACAACCAACTCCTAATGGTTTACACTGTGAGTGGATGTGACATGTGAGATCTACGGTGGAGATTACACCTCTTCCCTTCATCGATCAATGATCATCGTTAGCCCCAATTGTCGACGATGTCATTGATTACTTCGTCATCATCAACATTCCTTGGTCGAATGTGACCATAATAACCTCCCACACTTCCAATGATTACATTTCTGGATCTAACGGTCCATATTTTCCCCTCAAATATCGAATGGGATCAACAATTATCCTTGTTTGTCCTCTTCAGACCCACGTCAACCAATCAATGTCTAACACCTGTCGTCCCAAGGACACTCTAGCTTCCTTGCTAGCATGCCATGTCTTTCATGACATCATCATCCTCACTCCTCTTTTGAACACATATCACGAAAGATCAACGGTGGAAACCCCCTCTTCCAACGGCAGATCGATGAATCTCGTCATGTCACCAATGTCGGTGTCCTCGGGGTTCGAACCTTCTCCCAGTTCAACCACCTTCTACCTCTAATGACAATACATCAAAGTTATACAACCCAAATTTCCCAAGGATGAACCCTAAAAAATCCAATGGCCATTATTGAAACGAAGATCTCAAGGACCTCTTCACCCAATGGGACCCACCCTCGTCCGATCGACCAACCCCCGGGTGACACCTGCCACTACCCTGGACATGTGGCATCATTGCCACCTATCACATGGCACAATCTCTGCTGTACATGTGGCATCATCACCACCTAACATGTGTCAGTCATATTCCCACTGAAGGTTCACCTATAGGTGTCAAATCACTATGCCATGTGGCACCTTCTAGGATTGACATGTGGCACCCTCCACATCATCCTCTTGAGCCCTCAACTAAGGATAAACGATCATGATCATACACTGAGTCCTCCTGATCTTCACAGATCGACAGCCCAAACCCCTTCTCATAGCTTCTCATCTCTCAACAGATCAAGAGTCCAGACTCCATATCTTCCCTCAGAGTTTCTGCAGAACCTTTTAGAGCCTGCGACAGATCGACGAGGGTCATTTTTTCATGACCCTCTCTGATTAATGGCTTAGATATTCCCTCGGAGTGCTTCCCATAAGAGTCTTCCCACCTTGGATCCAATTTCCAAGGTTTCTCTCTAATTAAATTTGCAGCTCGGGTTTACTCTCGATCCTTTCCACCAATCACAAGATGAAAGGTGTCTTCCTCGTCAGCATGATGTCGCCTCCTCTCTTATCCTTATTTAGCAACTCCTATAACAATATACGACAAATATTGTTTCTGGTTTGTTCACTGATGTATGGCCCAGATGATTCCTCAGAGTCTTTTCATCGAAGTGATTCCTCTCCAGGCATACATGGCTACCCCAACCATCATTCTCGGATGATACTCACTGTAAGAGATCCAACGGTTCAGATTCCCCCGGGGCCTCTCTCTAATGAGATCGATGGCCCTTGTCAATTCAGAGTTTGTCTTCTATAGGTGTCATATCCTACTCCAATGAAGGGTCGGGGTCTTTTTATTACACCAGATTGATAACTGAGATTTATTCTCACCACTTACCAATTAACGATAGATATTTATCCCGATCTACGGTCCAGATCTGATTGTTAATCCAATTCTACAGTTGTGATTCTTTCAAGCCTCAACAGGGGGGGTTCTCTTGGGTGTAACATTCTGAACTTGGACTTAGACATTTTTTTCAAAGGTTTCTTCAAGGATTTTCCTTGACTAATAGCCTGAAATTGGGATTTACTGCTCAGGGATCCTTCCAGGTCCCTTATCAGGGTTTTTACTAGACCTTCTTGGTATCCTCCTTCATTTTGTTCCACCCAGGGGCGTCATTTATTTCATATGACTTCGTCTCCCTTTTCCAGGGAACCAAATATAACCAAAAGTATAGATATGTATAATTGTAATTGTGCATATGGTCAACAAAGTCACATTTTCAATCCTTTAACTTGAGCCAATACAGGAGGCTCAAGCATTCACATGTATAAAGAATGCCCATACCCATATAGTTCTTTAATTATTGAAATACACAAGCATGCAAGAGGAAAATCAATGTACTCATTAAAAAAGTATGCACATCCCCAAGACAATTGCAAACATTCAGTCTTAAATTACAGTTCAATTGCATAGAGTATTAAAATACTTATCTATTACAGTTGATAATCCATCCAACTAATTGTGGGTGTTCACCTTTCCACCCAACCATAGGCTCAGATGCATTCACTCTTAGCACTCTAGCCACCCTCATGCCAGGCCATGATGCCACTAGGGAATCTCTCTCATATTATCCATAATATTTGAAGGTCACTCTCCTTCACTCTACTCTTGGTAGATATTTTCCTCACACCCACCTAGATCAGGCCTCTTTGAGGTTTATCAGATGCCTTCCCAACATCAAGCTCGCGACCCTCTTATCTCAGGTTGGGTTTTCTGGATTCTCAGACCCCAAGATTTAGAGCTCAAGCTTCTTCAGTTATTGTGTTTTTACACATTCCATTCCTTCTTCCCCCTCGACTCTCATCTCTTCCCCATACCTCCTCTATCTCTTTGTCTTCCCTCGTGTTTTTCTTTCACACCTCACTTGGGAAGGTTCTCAACCTGTCCTTTTGTTTCTTCTATCAAAATGCAACTCATGGGTAATTCCTAGGAACCCGTGGTGATCTTTCATGTTTTCCTCTAGCTAACAACTTCTTTTCCTTTATGGCAGCCCTCCATACTTCCATTCATTGGGGTGGTTGGGTTGTTCAACTACCATCCTTCCTTCATTAACTGATTTTTCTTGAAATCGGGGCTAAAGGAAATAATATGAATACTTATAAATTAAATATTTCAGCAAGGGGGATTGGGGCCCTTTAGCTTAAGAGAACCCCCTCTCATTCCTCTAGTGATATCATGGCCAATAATTTTAAGGCTTCACTCCCTCGTTCAGTTGTTGGTAGTTACAATTAAACAATAATATATTTACAATATTTACATGTCATTGCATGGAAAACACTAATTATGATTAATTACAAGATGGAGGAAACAAGGGTGTTACAACAAGAACTGCTCCGGTTTGACCAGAGGAGTTTGTATGAACTCCTTTGGTCAAACCGAAGGAGTTGGCATTAATTCAATCGGTGTTGAAATGGTGTTTTTTTTTGGGGGGGGGGTTTAAGGGAATTATTCTGATGGGCATTAGAGCACTTGAGGGGAACTCCTCTGATGTATATCGGAGGAGTTCATTATAACTTGTCTAATGACTAAAACTTGTTTTTTCAAAATTTTCCTAAGTACCACGAGTAAAGATGCAATTCTAGCCAAACTAAGAAAATAAAAGAGGCATGCTTAAAGAGGGGGAATCAATGATCAATCATTAAGGAAAAAATCAAGATAAGAAGTTTTTTATGGAAGAGAGCAAGAGGCTCTATTTTCTTGGAGAGAGGTTTTACTAGTAAATATACGAGAAAGAAGGAGCTTGTTGATGCCTGGCACAACAAATAGTGACACACTAGGAGAAGCCATGAATCTATGCAGAGTGGTATCGAAGCATAAATTTTTGAAAATGGAAGCATGGTGATACATGACCCAAGACAGAAAACGTAGGTCCCATAGCGTTTTTCAAAATGCAGATTTGACAAGACAAAGTTCGTGTGATATGAAGAAGAAATCATAACCATGCCAAGAAAAGATTTGTTACCATTAACTTTTTCAAAATGGAATT
This sequence comes from Picea mariana, assembly GCA_032191745.1. Lineage (NCBI taxonomy): Eukaryota > Viridiplantae > Streptophyta > Pinopsida > Pinales > Pinaceae > Picea > Picea mariana. Next base: position 69,312 of record JASDQU010689307.1, on the reverse strand, counting down.
GGTTTCATGAATGCATAAGGAGTACTATAGTGAGATGAAACATTAAGAATGCTAAAAATACGAGTTTCTTATGCATTTATCTGGTGTTTCTCTGCTGCCAGCGAGCATCCATAGCCCTGGTGGAGATACTTGCATGTCCCACATGATCTGGAATGTCTTTCCCCAAGCCTTTACCTTTTATAATTTGATTGTCTTCTATCCAGAAAAATGTGGATGGGGAGATTCCAGTCTTTCTTTAAAGGCATGAGGGATGACACCTATGAAGATGAGTTTTAACAACTCGATTATAGATGAGCGAACTCCCTAAGTAACAATTCCTAGAGTTCTACAAATGCCTTTCTAAAACCATTTCTCCTTAGTTCAGACAAACATAAAAATCTAATCTTAGATATTATTCTTGGCTCTCTTCATTGTTGTATTTTAAGTGTACAATGCTCGTATGTTGATAAACTATGTTCCACTATTGGGTCTGAATTGAGATCATGTGCATCAATGCTATACATATAAAGATGAATTTATGTTTAGAATCCAAGCCACAGATTTATAAGATTTTTACACCAGACATGCTACACTTTAAGGGATATCCAGATTTAGGACATCAAGCATTCGAGAGGTTTCGAGTGATGATTTTCAAGAGAGAAAATAAAAAGAGAACTAAGAACAAAAGAAAACCAAATGTAAAGCATGAAATGCATAAAGGTAAAGTAAAACTTAAAAAAAATCAAGACGAGGAGTAAACTCTTCATTTATATACAGGGGAGGAAAGCTCCCTCAAGGGCTAGTTGATGTAGTGTTTTAAGATTTGGCCAATTACGGGGAGGAGGTCCCCTTCAAGATTCTATAGGAGGTTGGTTCCTTGGCCAATTTTCTCTTTTATCACAAAAGGGACAAACCATAATTACTAAAACTTTGAATGTTTTCCTTTATCTCCATGCAGCTTGTCCCATTTGAGAATTGGGTCACCGACCTGAAAGTATTTCTCACCAGCAGATTTTTTATCAAACAAACATTTAATGGTTTGTTGGTGAGATTCAAACTTGGTTTTTTCCTTGGTGCAGTTATCCTCTAGGTTCAACAAAGTGTCTATGCATCTTTGGATAATGGGACATTCTATCCCGTGAGACTATAGGGTAAGTTGGAGGGAAGGAAGATAAATATTTGAAGGAAGAATAGCTTATTTCCCATAGACAAAGAAATAAAGAGAGGTCCCTATGGAATACTTGGGGGTGACACGATAATCCTAGAGGGAATTGGGTAGAATGTTATGCCAATTTATCCATTGATCAACTATAGTTCATTTCAAAATGAAGATTAGATTCTTGTTTATGGATTCGGCCAAGCCATTACCCTTAGGGTAATAGTTGGCTGCATATTTTAAGGTAATCCCCTTTTCCAAAGCAAAATCAACCTATTTAAGTGATGAAATATATATCGAATTATCACATACAAGAGATTTAGGTACTCCAAACCTGGTTATGATATGATGTTCAAGAAAATTCAATACGACTTCATCATTCACTTTGGTTGGTGGTATCACTTTAGTCCAGTGTGTAAAGTAATTAGTAGGGTTAGCATATACATGTGTTTTTTGGATGAGTAAGGATTAATATTAGCGATGATTTCTAGCCCCCATTGTTTGAAGGGCTCTTCAACAACAACGGGATAAAGCGAGACAACTGCTCTGATCTCTCTTCCAGTTGATTTTTGACAAGTATCACAATTGCGAGAATATGCATGAGCATCCTTAAATAATGTTGGCCAATAGTACCCAGCTCTTAATATTTTGTGGGTTGTTGTGTCTCATGATAAATGACCTCCAGTTGGCTCATCATCTAGGTCTTCCAGGACTTTATCAACATCTTTCTTTTCAAGACAACGTAGTAGGACCTCGTCATAATTTTTGTAAACAAGATGCCATGGACCAACTGATATTGTGCCAATTTCATCCTTAGAAATCTCTTTTTTTTGGCATTGAGACGGTATGGAGTTGTACCATGCTAAATATAGTACTTGAGATCATTGTAATATGAATTATCAACAGATGGAACGTATGGAACTTGTTGCATGTAGAGGGTTTGTTCCTCTTTCCATATGTCTTCTTCTTAATTTTCAGCATTCGTGATTCCAGTTGCCAATTTACAAAGAACTTGACCTTTGATGATATTTTTTGGTTTAAATTCAAGGCCATACTCTTGTAAGATCATCATCCAATTATCTCATCTCTCACCCGTCTCTCTCTGTACAAAGAGAGATCTGACCTCTGGGTGACGAACGATCACTTTGGTATGATTCTTCAATATATATGGTCTGACTTGTCTGATGGATTTGTGGACAACAAAATATTACTTGTCTGTCGGTGGGTAATCCAGTTCAACACCTTGTAATCTAGTGCTCATGAATGCGATGGGGCACTCATTCCCTTGCTCAGCTTTCTGTGTGAGCACTGATGCAAGAGAATGGTCAAATGCAAAGGTGTACAACAAGAAGTTCTTAGTAAAATACATACTTTGTAAATACGGTGCAGCTTCTATAGTGGCCTTGATGCTATCAAAGGCCTCCTTTTCAACTGATGTTCATTCAAATAGCACATCTTTCTTTATCATTTGTTGAAGAGGTTTCACGATTTCAACAAAATCTGGGACAAATCTTCTCATAAAAATGATCTTGCCAAAAATGGACTGCATGGAATTTTTGTTGTGAGGTGGTGGGATTTGAATAATAGCCTTAGTTATTTCTGGGTCCACTGGAATTCCATCTTTAGAAATAACATGCCCCAATAGAATACCTTCTGAAACAAAAAAGATGGTTTTCTTGGGGTTTAAAGAGATACTGTATTTTATACATCTTTCAAATATTTGTTTAAGGTATTTTGGGTGATCAACTCTTTGCTTCAAATAAACAGTGACATCATCAAGATGGATCACCACACTTTGACTGATTAGACCTTTGAAAGTGATGTCCATATCCCTTTGAAATGTATCACATGTGTTAATTAAACCAAAGGGAATTCTACGATATGCGTATGACCCCCCTCCTTCCTGAAGGTGGTATTTAATCGGTTTGGTTCTGCTACAAGAACCTGATGGTAGCTAGAAAACCTGTCCAATAGAGAAAACATCTAAGAACCATAAACGATTTGCAGGATCTATTCCATAGAGGGGACTAGATATTTTTTTTATCGGAGGCCTGGTTCAGATTATAGAAATCTATGTATATTCTAATTTCCTCCAACTTCTTTCTGACAGGCACCACATTAGACACCCAGATTGAATGGTGTACTTTGAAGATGATTTGAGCATCTAGCAGCTTCTTTAGTTCTTTCTGAATGATAATTTCAAGGGTTGAATGTATCTTTTTCAAATTTTGTTGGAATAGCTTGACACCTTCTTTGATTTTAATTACATTTTGAATGATACAGGTATCATAAGTCTTAAAATCTTCATATGTCCAGGCAACTACATCATGATACCTTTTGAACAGTTGTGTAAACATTTTCTTTTCTACCTTTCAACAACAAGTGACCATATTGATATACTTAGGTTGTTCGGGAGTACTTAGATTCACCAAGAAATTCATCATGATAGAGTTGTTTGTCTTTGGATTCATACATTTTTTGAACTTAGTCTGAAGGTCAAACAACTTTTTCAATGATAGCACATTTCTTAGGATGCAATTTGTTTTCACCTTACTTGCTTCATCGTAGTAGTTCTGAAGATTTTGTTCATGCGCTTCATTGTCTATAACTGAGTCTTGGAAGACATCTGAATTGGTGAGGAAATTGATGATTTGAGTATCATTATTGAATACCCTCCAATTCATGACATTATCCGATATAGAAGGCTTGAACATGATTTCAACAGAAAAATCATCGTTAAGAGGTGTATATCTAAAGGTTGCATTTGCCAGAATGTCTTTTGCATCATTTTGACGAGGTATAGGTTCAATATTGAAATCTTCAAAAGAATAAAGTGGATTCCATTCCTCTTGTTGATAACCTCTCAAATTTGGAGATGGACAGTGAATGGTGTTTCTTACCTGTCGGGCAACTATTTCCGAATCACCAAATACCTGTAAGCATTTTACCTCGAGGTTAATGGATTTTTTCAAACCTTGGACCAAGGATTCATATTCTACGGTATTGTTGATGCATTCAAATTCCAAACAGAAGGATATGAGGGTTTTACATTGATGTGGATAGATAAGAATACATCCTTCCCCAAATCCATCCTAATATTTGGAGTCGTCAAAGAACATAGTCCAAATGTCAATATATATAGGTGGGTTAATTATACAATAACCTAATTATCTTAATACTATACAAGCATTATCATTAGTCTGATCGCATGGAAGAATTTCAGACAGGGTGTCTGTTTGAATTTCATATGGTTGTGTTTCATAACAACCAAGGTCGGTCTCTAAGATATAATTACCCAAAATAGTATGAGCAAATTTTGTAGGCTCATTTTTACCTTCCAATTTTGTTACTATGTGCTTCATATGAGTTTTGTTGTCTACGCGAATCTGATTGGGTTTACCTTTGTAAGGGAGCCATAAGTGGGACTAGTCGGTGGAGAAATAGCCTTGAATCTTTACTGACCAATCCCTGCTCATCAGCAAACCATAAGTTTATGGGATGTCAACAACAACAATGGAAATTACTTGATGAACTCTTAGGTCAAAAACTAATATAATCAAGACATCTTTGAGTTTGCCTTTTACTTTGACATTTGACCTATCTAATTGTATGATTCTTGTGGTAGTAAACTATGGGACAACATTGATTCTCTGGCAAACTAAATAGGGAATTATGTTAGAAGAACCACTAGAATCTGCTAAACAATTATGCAAATTGAAATTAAAAATCTCATATGTAACTAGAAAAGGGGGCACCTGGGACTTGGAATGTGCACCTACACTTGTTGTGTTTATGGAAGATTTGATTTCTACTTTGTGTATTTTCTTCTATTCAGTAGCTTTAGGAATGTTGTTAGTTGTGGCAATGATCTTTTTCTGAGGATAATTGGAATGAAAATCATCATGAAGCATATCATGTTGTTGTGGTAGTGAGCAAATATCATACATGGAAATGTTATCTTTAGTCTTCTTCATATCTTCTATCACTTTGTAGTCTAAAACATGTATTTATGTTTCACTCATCGTTGTGTTGGGTTGTAAACCATTGGGTTTACTATTAGGTATTGAAGTGTTGGGATTATTACTGTTTGCAGTCGGGTTTGACGTACCCATTTTTCTATTGTTGGCTCAAACATGGGTATCAGACTTACTACTGCCTTTTTTTGGGATGGGGTGCTTGGTTTCGAATTGAGAACAGGAGGAGATTTTCCTGAGAGGGGTATTGACCTTCAGAGAAGGCGAAGTGTTGGGAACAAGACCTTTGTTGCATAGGTTGTAGTCTCTACGAGAAGCTTTTACAACTAATGTATCTCCTATAAAGAATTCTTCAATTTGCTCATCATCTAAGTCAATACACCAATTGATAATAACATAGAAGATTCTGTGGGATCTTTCTCAGTGGTTTCTTCATTTTCTTCTTCGTTGGGTTGTTCGTCATTCATGTTGATGTTAGTGGTAGCATCAGACAAGTATTTCCGCACTGTTATATGTGTCTATACATGTGGAAATTGTCCAAAGCCTTCAACTCTTGAAATTACTTTAGTTAAAGGAATTATTAAAGTGAATTGTTTTTATTAATTAATTATGTAAATTGAGTTATTTATTAAACATGCTAAAAGTACTTAGCATGCATAATGTAATCTAAATCTAAAAGTGAGTGTGAGAAGTAATCTCAACCATAGATCACTTTTGAGATTAGAAATAGATTATAACTCATGATTATAAAAGCAAGGCTAGGAGAAGTAGGAATACATTCATAAAGATAAAAAGGGAGGACCTTTGCTAGTGTGGAGTTTCCAAGGTCACACTCAGGAGTAGATAAGGACCTCTGCTTGAGTGCTTGGATCATGAAGGACGGTGATTCAAGAGGACCAAGGATGACACTTGACAGGATTTGTGTTGAGAGAATCGACACACAGAGTATTGGATCACGAAGGACTATGGTTCAAGATATTGGATAGGTGAAGAAGGAATTTCATATAGAGATCACGTCGGTTAAGGAGAAGAGAGAACATAGGCATATGCAGGTGCATTTCAGTAGAAGAAAGCCACAGGAAACTGTTGGAGCATATGAAACTTTCCATACAATTTTTCCGTACACATCTATGGGTCATAGTGGAGATAGTTGTAGACATACGCAGACATCCGTGGGTCATAGTGGGGAAAGTCGCGGATATCTGTAGGTCACCAAAGAGAAAGTCACAGATTTCTAGAAAAGTGTGCCATAATTGGTTGTACTGCAGGTCAGACCTTGCCAAGTTACTTTGTAGTTGTATTTATCTCAGTGGGCCATTATCCCTGTTACAGGAGCTCTGATTTTAGCATAATAAAATCATTCTCAACACTGGTTTTCCCTCCAGAGTTTTTCCAGGGGTATTTACCCAAAAATTCTATTGTTCATATGTGCTTGATTTGGTTTCCTAGTTTATGCTTCCGCTGCATGATATTGAGTTGAATATTTCATTAGTGTATTATTGTTTTGTGAGATGATAATCTTATTGTAGTAAGGAAATCACTAGATAAAAATTACCTAGGTTCTGGAGTAAGAATTTACAACATGGTATCAGAGAATAGCTAGGGTTGAAAGAAAATTCAACATGGTATCAAAGAAAGGTTTCTCTGGGAGGAAACCAAGTGCACATGGTATCGACAAATCTAGGAGATATGAGTGACCAAGGGAGAGAACAAGTTCATATCTATGGTTACACGAGTATATCTATGACATCAGGAGTGACGAGGTGGGTGCCTGAAGGACTAAGAATAGATCCACTATATTTTGTAGCATATCAGTTATGTTTGCAAGAGATCTTAGCAGATCTTTAAACTAGCAAACCTAAATCAAAGGAATGATTTATGGATACAAGAAAGTACATAGGAAGTTTCAGTTGGGTGGTTTATTGAGAAATGGCAGGAGGCCAGGAATGTTATAGCAAGATTTGCCTCACCCTATGCAATCTTGCCCAGAAGGCCTTTTTCCATTTCCCCATGTAGAATTATCTTCCATGTTTATAAAATCCAGAGACAAAAATAAATATTTTTCCACATGTATGCATCTTGCCTACTATACATCATGTGTATACACATGTTGCTCCATTAGAGCCCACGTACATTGGGATTTGTGCTAGAAAATGAAAATTAATGTCGGGTTTCCATGTCACGATAGGAGATCTATGATCCTTGGCCTTCCATAAATCTAAAAGTGAGTGTGAGAAGTAATCTCAACCATAGATCACTTTTGATATTAGAAATAGATTATAACTCATGATTATAAAAGCAAGGCTAGGAGAAGTAGGAAGACATTCACACAGATAAAAAGGGAGGACCTTTTCTAGTGTGGAATCTCCAAGGTCACACTCAGGAGTAGAGAAGGACCTCTGCTTGAGTGCTTGGATCACGAAGGACGGTGATTCAAGAGGACCAAGGATGACACTTGACAAGATTTTTGTGGAGAGAGTCGACACACAGAGTATTGGATCACGAAGGAATATGGTTCAAGAACTTGGATAGGTGAAGAAGGACTTTCATATAGAGATCACGTCGATTAAGGAGTAGAGAGAACATAGTCATACGCAGGTGCATTTCAGCAGAAGAAAGCCACAGGAGATTGTTGGAGCATACGAAACTTTCCGTACACATCTACGGGTCATAGTGGAGACAGTTGTGGACATCCACGGATCATAGTGGACACAGTCGTGAACATCTGTGGGTCACAGTGGGGAATGTTGTGGATATCCGTAGGTCACCGAAGAGCAAGTCATGGATTTCTATAAAAGTGTGCTATAATTGGTTGTACTGCAAGTCAGAACTTGCCAAGTTAATCTGTAGTTGTATTTCTCTCAATGGGCCATTATCCCTATTATGGGAGCTCTGATTTTAGCATAATAAAATCATAATCAGCACTAGTTTTCCCTCCAGAGTTTTTCCAGAGGTATTTACCCAAAAATTCTATTGTTCATGTGTGCTTGATTTGGTTTCCTAGTTTATGCTTCTGCTGCATGATATTGAGTTGAATATTTCATTAATGTATTATTGTTTTGTGAGATAATAATCTGATTAGTAAGGAAATGACTAGATAAAAAGTACCTAGGTTCTTTNCTAGGTTCTGGAGTAAGAATTTTTCAACATGGTATCAGAGCATAGCTAGGGTTGAAAGAAAATTCAACATGGTATCAAAGCAAGGTTTCTCTGGGAGGAAACCAAGTGCACATGGTATCGACAAATCTAGGAGATATGAGTGACCAAGGAAGAGAACAAGTTCATATCTATGGTTACACGAGTATATCTATGACATCAGGAGTGACGAGGTGGGTGCTTGAAGGACTAAGAATAGATCCACTATCTTTTGTAGTATATCAGTTATATTTGTAGGAGATCTTAGCAGATCTTTAAACTGGCAGACATAAATCACAGGAATGATTTCTGGGTACAAGACAATACATAGGAAATTTCAATTGGGTGGTTTATTGAGAAATGGCAGGAGGCCAGGAATGTTATAGCAAGATTTTCCTCACCCTATGCAATCTTGCCCAAAAGGCCTTTTTCCATTTCCCCATGTAGACTTATCTTCCATGTTTATAAAATACAGAGCCAAAAATAAATATTTTTCCACATGTATGCATCTTGCCTACTATACAGCATGCATATACACATGCTGCTCCACTACAACCAGTGTACATCACGATTTGTGCCAGAAAAAGTAAATTAATGTCGAGTTTCCATGTCATGACAAGATCTATGATCCTTGGCCTTCCATATACTGGAAACGTTCCGACTCGGCCCTTTAGTTCCATTTTGAATGCTATAAATGTGCCAATTCCGAGCTATGGAAAGAAGAGAAAGAATTCAACTTTGAGAGCAAAGTTACTCTAGAGAAATTATTTACTTCATATTGAGTATGCATATCTTTTTCCTTTAAGTCTAAACATAGTGTTCAACCCCCAAGACCTTCTGTTATTGATTGAGAACCCCATTGCTTCTTTATTATGAGATTGCCTTTGGTGGAGGATTGAAGTGGTGGAGGCCCAACTAGAAGGAACTTAGTTTCTCGATTCTGAACCGTGCCTACACGGAATTATGTAACATTTTCACTTCTGTTGATCATATATTAATAGAAATACTATTTTCCCGTCCAATTGATATCTTGCAATTATATTGAATTATTATTCCATGGACGTATTTGTCATGTCTATTAATGGATTATGCTATTGAATGTGCTAACATTATATAATATCACCATATTCTTGTTTTGCTTGGTTGTTGAGGACTAGTTTCAAGTGTATTGCTTTGGGTCAAGTACTCAACAGTGGACTTCATCGTACGTCTGGATGAGGTAGGCCATTTATATTGTCTTGCTAGCCTTGAGAAGAGAGTTGATTTCTGCAGTCATTTTCGTCTGTTGTGGTTTACCCTAGCCATAGAGAGATTTTCCTTGTAACAGAATTGGTGACCATACTGGGGATTGAATCTTCTTTCTTAGGGTTTGGAGTACTTTTCTCCTTAGATTTCTCTCGTTCCTATTGTGTTTCTTGTCATATCATTGCTTGACAACCTCTGTTCACTCTGGTTCTGATTTTTCATCTTTTCTCTCTTGTCTGGCCTTGTTTTGAAACATATACATGTTTTTTTCCTTGACAGTCGCATATATATGCAAGTTGTCCCTCTGCAAGCTGTGTACATACGCTTTGTTTGCCTAAACAATCGCATACATCAGTATTCCTTGCTTGTTTGTTGGGTCTGTGTTGACGGGTGAAATTGATCGCTCGTCAACTGGGGGAGTGAATCTGGTCCGGGGTTGTCTACTTAACCCAAGCCGTTTGGATTGATTCACTCCGACGGGTTTAACGGCTTCGTTGGCCGATCTAAGTCCTAAGAAAATGAAAAAACAAAACTAAAGAAGATAACTTTATAAAAAAAACACTCATTGAAAGCTATATACAAATCTACAATATACCTACAGTTCACTAACTAATATTTATAAAATATCTCTACGATATATCTATAGGATCATATCTCTAATATATGTGTAATATTTACAAAATGCAAATTTTAATCTAAATCTACGAAACTCAAATATGGATTGATTTATGACATCAAAACTATCATTCAGTCTTTTTTTTATTTTTTATAACTTTTATAAACAAGAAACGAAATAGCTAACTGTCTAATTGAAAACAGAGAGTAACAGTAGAATGTGTTTAGATTACAGGAATTTTCTATATTAATTAAACTAATAAAATGAAACTAACAAACTGACCTGTAATCGCATCTCCTATTTGTCCTATGTACAGTATCCAATTTCGTTGTTTGATGGAGTAAACCACAATAGATTTTCCAAATGCTTCTCGTAAACGGGAAGTAGTAACGATTGAATGCTAAAGACAGAACATATAAGGGAAGTAGTAACAACAATTTTATGATTTTACAAATGATCACATTAAGATAAATCTAACTATAAAAATTTGCATATAACTGCTCATTGAATAAAGAAGATTAACCTTCTAATCATCAAATTTGAACAGAGTAATTGTTGTATATAATATGAGGGACATAAAACACAGACATCATATTAATTCCATCACATCAATCTGTAATAAACCATGATATCTAAAGTAGTCACAATTTAATTACAAATCAAAATGACCAAAACTTGAACAAAAATACGATATATCGAAGCTAAAGTTGTATCAATATCAACTTCCATTCAAGTCTGTCAATCATAAATCCATAGTTTCTGCTCCTAGGCAGCGATGGATCTTAGTTTACAAAACAATACATTTATAAAGGTCACAGGATCAAAATGTTTCCCATAGAAATTATCTGATTTGTTCCCAAAAAAGTGGGGGATGCAACCTCCAAGATTCTACCTGTTATCAAAACTAACAACCTATTCTAAAACCACATAAAGAAATAGCATGCTGAGAGATGCCACCAATGATTCAAATCTTCTTTAGAAATCGTAGGTACCTGAAAACACATAAAAATAAACGATTTCAGATTGCATTTTGGTTGTAAAAACAAGAAATTTGAATTTTAGTAACTAGCTACAGAATCTCACGATTCTGTAGCTAGTTATAATTATAACCAGAATTGTATTTTATTGAATCAATCAAAACAGAGTAGATGTAATCTGTGCAAACAAATCATGTATTCTAATTAAAAAAAAGGACAGAATCCTCCTAAACTTATATTTTAACAATCATACCTCATATTAAGGGATTTGACTTAATCAAGAAATCTTTGAATTCACAATGGCAGTCGCTGCTTCCACGTTCTTAAAAACAACAGACCCTGTGGTTTTTTGTCATTTATCATTGGTTTGGGCTATGGATTGTATTCTTCCATTCTATTTCGTTAGCAAATTCAACTGGTCTTCCAAGGATTTGATCCGAGACTGAAGTAAAGGCACGTCTCTATAATACCTATCGAGCCATGACTGACATTTGTTGCATTGCGGCTGAATAGACTGTGTATTAGCAGTGATGGTATTAACAGGTGGGGAATTTTCCATTTGACCTGTAGGTTCACTGTTGAGTTTGATTCCTGGGAAATCGGGGTTGTCTTTAAGACACGGTGGAAGGTTTGTCACATAATCATAGGGTTTACCAAAGCAAAGTCCATACGAATATGGATATTCTTCAGTTAGAAACCGTTCAATTTTTGAATCGGAATCCTCGCTTAACACAATTGGGTTATGGTCTGCACATGGCTCAGGTTCATTTCAGGCACATCGTGAAACCCAATGCCTGGCCCTTTTACCCTTATAATTGATATCAATATTACCTTTACACTTTTTCTTTGTGGATTTTTTAACAGACTTAACACCACCTTTGGGATACAAATCTGGCAGAGTGTCGGGTTGGGTAGTGTCATGATAGGTCGAGGGTTTCACATCAGAAATAGGATCGCAGGGCAAGAGTGAAGAAGGAGGGATGGTAGGCTCGACGAGGGTTTCAGTAATGACAGACTTGTCAACCGATCCTATTTCATTGCTAGCAAAACCATTTCTTAATAGGAAGGCATCCCAACAATCACCGTTTAATTTCAATTGATGAACAATAATAATCTTGATTAAACAATGGTGGAATAGGCTAGAATCAGATTTCTTCCTTTTAAAATGCTTTTCCATTTTGTATAAGCTTTGAAGGAGAAAATAGGGCATGTTTAGGGGAAAATCGATAAAAATCATGAGCAACCGTAAGTGATATAAGAAAACCAAACCATATCTCCCCTCACAAGTAACAAAATGTTTGACAATAGCTAACAGATTGTGCCATCTAGGTTTTAGAGCTGTAACAGGCATACCTCTGTCGCAGCTGGTAATCTTCCTTGAGGTGAATAACAGTGACCATGGAACCTCTTCAACCTTTGAGTTTTTAAACCACTTTTGTCCCACGGCTGGTAGATCGGTGGCTTGGCTAATAAAACCTTCATTTAATTCAAGTTGGACATCTCCTATTTTAGCTCTGCAACCATCAAACGTTAACGCAAATTCTTGGGCAACTGCTAAATTAAAACCCTCGAACTTTTCAACAAAGACACGCCAGCCATTCCTCTCTAAGTCTTCTCGGGCATTATCAAACAATAACAATGTCTGGACACCGTTAGGCTCAATTCTCACTACAGGGGCCATGGCTAACAACAAGGAATCGACAAGGGATTCGATGATAGGGTTTGACAGAACAGGAACAGAGCCATTGCCCCAAGCTTCCCCAACACAATGCGAAAAGAGATCTAAATGGTAGGCAGGAACGTTAATTACTATGCGTGTGAGGAAAATCGTATAGATCGAGGCTATACAACAACATCATACCACTTTGTACTTGGAATGACACCTCGGTGCAATGGTACACATAAAAATTCATAACAGTTGAAAACCATCATATGCATATCCATGATTCGATCAAAATGTCAAATAAACAATTGAATCAAAGTTTTTATAAATTAAAACCTTATTAACAATAGTCAAATGCTAAATGGGTGGTGGTTTAATACATATGTAACCAAGGTGTGTTTGAGACCAAGAGGTGATAACCATGGAAACAACCATGTTCATGATAAAATAAGACAAATAGATGATAAACCATATGAACATTAACCCTTTGATGAAATCAAACATGAATTCCAGCTGTGAGTTTTCATGCTTGCAGTCGTGAAAACGAAATCGAAAAGCAGGTATGCAGAAAGCGACGGATAATGGTGTCATTTAATGAGAAAGGTTCCGACGAGTAATGAGAATTTAAAAACCCTTTGTAGGCAGCTTGTAAAAAATAGAGATTAATATGGCTGCCAACAGTCTGGTGGTTGTTTGGTGGGATTTGATGTTTGTTGAGTCTTCTTAGGTCTCTGTAGTGCGTGTTAAGTGCTTGTGGGATGACAAGAAACCCATCTTTGGTTGAATTTCTGGGTTGAGTCTTTCTTATCATATTTTCATTTTTTATTGTCTTTGTACATTGGGCTGGGTGTTTTTTTGCTTGGTATCCTACTTGATTTATCTCTTTATATACGCAGTAGGGTTGTATATCAAGTTATTTTTCAGTCCATGCATTTTCATTTTTATTATATTGAAAATACAAAAAATAGGCATTTTGCATTGCTTGGCATTTTTGTGTTTTGAGTCCTTGTCATTAGCTTAGTGCATGTAATGAAAGATTGCATTTTTTACTTCAGAATTGCAGAGTTGAAATTGAAAATTGCATTGGTTTTTAGAAGCATATCATTCATTGAAAGTTAAAGTTAGGACTTTGCATTACTTTCATATTTACTTTTCTTGCAGATTCATAACACCATGAGTTTCACTACCATACCTTTTTGAGTGATCACGACCACTAAAATTAACGTTATAATTTAAAATTGATTAGTCATGATTTTATTTTCTAGGGTGCACAAACTAGCTTAGGATTTAGTGCCTTGGAATAGGATTTTGTGAGTAAACTTTTCCAAGAAAATTAAATCAATATATGTGTCTGAGAAAGGGAGTGGAGAAATCCATTGTATAATTGGTAATATCAGGAGGCTCCGCTCACACTAGAGTTAATCACGAGGTCGCGCGAGGTTGGTTGAAGGGATATCCCCCTGATACCTTCTTAGTGTCAGAGATATTTCTAGGGATCTATTCATATCTCGGGATCTTGCTAGTTCCTTTACCTCCATGAGAGGTGGTACTTTCAAGGTTTTGGGCTTTACTACCCTGCCCATACGGTGGACCTGACTTATGACTGCTCGCATGTGCATTGGTTATACATTGGTTTATTAGTTTCTTGAATTAGGTGCCACATAGGTTACTTGCAGGGGTTATTCTGTAGGTACCCTGGGTCAGATAAGGATCGAATGACACACAACCTTTATGGAGGATTACCTCTTCGGGGGGATCTGACCGACTAGTTGTTAAGCCCATGAGGGCCCTTATAATTGATTATGTTATCTATGATCTTTAGCAGGGACTCTTAGACCTCTCTTAGGTAAGACATACCTTCTTTAGGGAGGGAGGCCACTTTACCTCGTTTGTGTGCATATTGGTCATTTGACTTTTGGTGTTCTCTTTGATTACTAGTTGGCCTTAGGATTGATTTTTCATCTTTAGAGTCTTAAGTCATCATGGAGTCAGATCAATGTCCCTGCTGATCTCGTCGCTTGTTACAGTTACCACTGGATTTCGAGTCTTTACCTTCTAAAAGGCATAGAGTTATTAGGCATGGTACACACACATCCACTTTTTAGACTTGTGATTCTACAAGGATGAGTACTGAACCAAGTCTTCATAACACTGGTAGCCCTTCGACTCCCACACCCACTATAGTTAATGGCACCCCTTTGACTCTTTCAACCACAATGGTTGTAGTGCCGGAGGCACCTATCATTACTATGGCTCGACCTATAGTGAATTCTCAAGCTACCGCCTCGAACCCTTTTGGGTCTCTTGGTCACTCACCAGGCTATAATGTTCACTCCATCCATATGGCTTCTAGTCCCTTTTCCTATGGTATGCACAACTTTAGTTTGCAGTTTTCGAGCACCATCCCAGCTGTCGGCACTAAATCTAGCATTGGGCTTGGGGGCACTACACCTCCTTATACTCCATTTTCGTTTGGTGGCTCTCAAATTCCTCAAACGACTCCTAATATGGGAGACATTCCTGCTTTTAACCTCGGGTCTAATCCTTCTTCTTCTGGGTGGAACAATCAACCTGGAGGACAAGCTTCTGCTCAATTTCCATCCTACACCCCTACCTCCTCAGTGTCGATTCTGACCAATACGTTTGGCATGATGAATCCACCTCTATCCTCCAGATTCCCACCTAGAGGAGGTGAGTTTCACGCTTTAGGAAACCCCCAACCTGGATCCAATCTGGTTGGGGGGGATTTTTATAAACCCCAACAAAACATTCTATTGAAATGATGCCCAACCAACCTTTTGTGAATCATCCCGGAGGAGGGCCTTATAATCCCGGACAGGGGCATGGTGCTTACCAGAACCCTGGATGGGATGCAGTTCCTCAAGCACAATCTTTCCTGGGATCTTGGGGCCAGATGTCGCAACCCTGTATCCCTTTTCTGGCTACACTTAATCTGTCAGACTTGTCTAAGTTAATGAACGACCCTGTGATTCATGAACCTACATGGCCCCCCGTCCCCACCAAGCTTCCTTCGGACATCCCAAATTTTGAAGGTAAGAATGGAGAGGATCCTAGTGATCATGTCAATACCTTTCACCTTTGGTTCTCCTCGAATTCCCTTAATGACTATTCTATTCGATTAAGATTATTTCAACGCACCCTCATTGGGGTCACTACGAAATGGTATATTGAGCTATCTAGGGGAGCATATGGGACTTTTAGTCAGATGATATTGGTCTTCCTTAACCACTTCCAATTTCTAGTTTGTTACGATGTTGGCCTAGAACTTCTGTCAACTTTATGCCAGGACACAACCACTCATATCTCAAATCATATCCAAGAGTGGCATAGATGGAAGAGGTTGATTAATACTCCTATACCCCCGGCCTTTCTTTTAGAATGGTTCCTTAAGTATTTTCACCCTCCTATCTCAAAGGATGTTGCAACACTCGGGGTTACCACTGCAGAAGAAGCGATCTTTAAAGCCCAGCAGTTAGATCTCATATATGCTCAGTCTGGGATGTTATACCACCTTTGTCCAGACCCACCTTGGTCAACTTATGACTCTAGAAAAATCTCGGACTTCATGCTGATGGCATTGTAGGTACCGCCAATGTAAAGTCCACAAACTCGATGACAAGCCATTTGAAAGAGTTGTCTCTAAACCAGTCTGAAAAAGAGCCAGCTTCATCTGTGTCTTCCAACCCCACTCAGTCAACGGATGTACACTCCGTGCAATCATCGGCCAACCCAAATGGTAACCAGTAACTAGGCGGGAATAAGAAGAAAGGACATAATAATCGTAAGGGTGGGAAAAATGGTAATAAACCCAAGGACAATGGTAATAATGAGAAGACGAATAATAATGCTGGAGAGGGAAAACAAGAAATATGTAAGGTGAAGTTTCCCTGTAATCTTTGCACAGATGACCACCTTACCCATTTATGCCCCAAACTTGTGGAAGCTGCGAGGCTATTATCTCTACCACTCGTCGTTCTAACGAATCCATTTCCACATAACCATCACATGGCCTCGAGCTCCTCAAATGTTGAAAATGCGGTTGGTGGGGGTCAAAACCCACCATTGTAAGATTGCAACCGTTTGTGTATCAATATGGTCGATGCGAAAGTTAATGTAGCCCCTCAATCTCGAGATTATAGCTCTTCACAAGTTATTCCTGGTCTAGAATCTCCTCCTCCTCCTCCTCCTCTGGAGACAACTTTACAGATTGAAAAACCAAAGACATTGCCTCGTATTCTGAAAGGAGTACTTAAGCACTCTACTCGCAATCCAAATGCTAGAGCCACCCAGAACTAATCTATTGTTGAGGACCTGGGTCAAACCCCTTGTGCAATTTTGGATTTGGAGGTATTCGAGACGTGTCCTTCATAGAGGAATGCCTTACTATCTACTTTAGGAGCTCTAGAACCTAGTGGCTCAAAAGTTATCAAGTTTGATGTCACATATGTGAAGCCTCGCTTGCCTTACCATGTGGCATTCCAAATCCACATGGAGTACTCAAAGTATACCATCAAACGTGTGGTTGTTGATGAAGGCGCTGCTACGTGTGTGATGTCCCTGATCTATTGGAAATCTATCAGTTCTCTGACTCTTTCTAAGTCATCGAACATGTTGACTTATTTTGACGGTCATTCCTTCCGCCCTCACGGTTTTCTTCCTGCCTTTTTGGTCCAGTTAGGTGGGAAGATAGTAGAGGTGGAGGTCGAGGTAGTTGATGCACCTCTTGATTATAACTTTTTACTAGGACACAATTGGACCTATGTTATGGTCATCGTCATATCATCTGTCTTCCATACTCTTTGTTTTCCTCATGAAGGGAAGATCGTGAAAATAGACCAATTATCCTTTGCGTACTCTAGTCCTAATGCATCTATTGGATCGTCGATCCCTGTGATCGACAATTCTCAACCGGCAACTGAGAATATCAGTGTCGAAATATATTCTTCCCTTATGGGTACTTTCGACTTCATGACGCCGAACCACCACGTTTACGCCATGTCCAGTAGGCCCGTCTCGACAAGGAGGTCCATTCCTTTCTGAACTCCTTATTTTAGTGATCTGTGGACCCTACCTTCCCCGACTTCATCTTATGAAGGTCAGTTGCATGTTGTAATGGCCATGCCACTATCGGCAGTGGAGATTGCATATCAAGTTGTTCTTGACTCTTCTGTTGATCCTGATCATGTTACCTCATCGAAGGACGAGGATCCCATTCTTAGGCCCATGTGGGCCACTTTGTTGTCTTGTTCACGTGAATTCCTTGATGAGACTTTGAATTCGGACGAAGCTATCATCGACACCATGAATGGTTCCGACAAACCTTGGGATGATATGCATCGACACTCTTATTTTCTCCCAGAGCTTGAAAGAATCGAACAGGATGACTTTAGATCTACTTTGAGTGAGATAGTCGGTCACATCATAGTTCCACTTGATACGCATGACATTTATGTTGAAATAAATATGGCGAGTATTTCTCCTACCGTCACGATCGATATCTCTCGTACCCCTGGCAAGGTTGAAAATTTAAATATCAGTGTGGATTGTTCGCCAAAAGAAATCCTAATCTACACCGAACTCTTCAAGGAATTTTGAGATGTATTTTCTTGGTCATATGAAGAGATTCCAGGAATCGACCCTCATATTATCGAACATGATATTATAACGTATCTGGATGATAGACCTGTTTGGCAACATCTTAGAGTTCTCATTCCCCAGAAGGCCCTTTCTAGTAAGGCAGAGGTGGAGAAGCTACTTAATTCTTGCTTCATCTACCCGGTTCCCTTGACTGAATGGGTATCCAACCTCATTCCAGTGAATAAGAAGCAAGGAACTATGAATGTGTGTATGGACTTTCGTGACTTGAACAAGGTGATGGGTGTTATATATGCACTAAAAACACAGTAAAAACCCTCAATTAAATTGTCAACCTGGGGTAAGTAAACTTAGAGTTGTATCAAAATATATGCCAAAGGTAGAAGGCTGGTAGGAGTATAATATAACTAATGAAGGTAGATATCTAAGGCTAATCTACTCAAGAAAAAATATCTAATGAACAAACCCTACTAAGAAAATTGAAACTAGGTAACCTAAGTACTTTTGGTCCAAGAGTCGATGAATAGTTCCTAAGAAAGCAAGTAAAATTTTATGTAAAGCAAACTAGTTCAACAATAAGAAATAAGCAAACTACTAAGAATAATAGGCAAATTACAAAAGCAAACTTCTTTAACTTTCCAACCTACATTCAATGAGAAACTACCCTATGAAAGCAAATAAATAAGGAAGTAATCAAAAGCACCTATCTAACCTATTAAAGAAAATAGACAAGCAAGCAAAGACACCTAACTAACCTACTAAAGCAAAAGACAAGTAAACAAAGGAACCTAACTAACCTACTAAAGAAAAAGACAAGTAAGCAAAGGCAACTAACTACTGCAAGCAATCAAAGTAAAACTTCTCATTGAACAACTATCTAGCCTAAGAGGCAAATGGACTAAATGCTTAATGCAAAACTATTTCTAATACGTGAAAGGAAATCTAAGAGGCAACTGGACTAAATGCTCAATGCAATGCATGAAAGGAAATCTAGTCTATTGAAAGCAAGAAAGACTAACAACTAATTCTTAATCTATGATAAGCAAACTACTATCTAATCTATCAAAGTAAAGTCTATCTACCCTACAGTAGCAATAAAACTTTATTCTAATCTATGAAAGCAAGAAACTATATCTATGAAAGAAGAAAAACTATCTCTTTTAACCTATGACAATTCAAATATAATGTTGGTGGTTGTGTAAATGTTTTCAGTGTCGGATAATATCTCGATGGCACTTGACAACAAAGGACAATTCCAATGGTATAAGCTCAATACTAATCTCAATGGCAAAATGAAAGGTATGGATTAAACAATCCAATGAGAATTTAGCCATGACAAAAATAATGTTAGATACGCATATTCATGTATAAACCATCAAAAACATAACGAGATCATCATTATTTAACTAAGAAATTTAATTGCATTTTAGTTCTAGGAAAGGAAATTGCATAAAACAAAACTATGTTATGTCTACTCTAACCATTCAAACTGCAATAAGGAAATAATTCAAAACAAAAATTAAACTATGATATTAAAAAGTAAATTAGAAATCTATATTAACCAACAACTAATTATATGAGATCTATATAAAACTGAAGTAAACAAGCCATAATCAAAAGCTGAAATTAACTCTATCCATCCATCAATCCTTGTCAAAGAAAACCCAAATCAAACTATGTTCTATTCTAATTAAAACTATGTTTTAAACTAGACTATAAAATCATAAAAGAAAGTAGAATCTAACATCTAAATGCACATGGGTTTAGTATAGAGACTTGAAATTTTGTTCCTAATCTACAATATCAGTGCATGATAATACATATCATCATCTAACCTGCAAAAGATAATCAAAACAACTAAGCTACAACAAACTAGTTAGCACAATAAAAACATACATGTACAGAAAAATAAAAAGAGTAATAAAATTAAGAATTGCATAAATAAACATGAAGATAGTTACTAGACTGCTAGTGGGCCCCCCAACAAGTCGTGGTCACTCTCTAAAATCACACCACGAACTCAGCAGGCCGAATTCACCATAAAAATCCAAAAACACAATTCTGGCATAATTCTGGCAATGTAAAAACTCAAAACAGAGTAAAATCATATTTCTGACAAATCTAATGCTTATGCTACTTGGTTAACTATCATCTAACCATCCTAGTGGTATTTATAAGCTTACAGACCAAGTGGTCGACCACAGGAGGGTTGAACCACTTCTAATTTCGGCAAATTACAATAAATGATGCCCTAACTCACAAAACAGCGCAAGCCAATAATCGCCCTCTTTGGAAAACTGAAACTGAGTTGTCTGGAATTCAGTAATTGGAGGGGGCGATCATGAACAAAACCCATGTTCCTGATTCACCCAACACTGGCCGCCAATTCCATAACCGCCAAGTCACCCTGCATTTTTGTGCAATACGTAGTGTTGGACAGAGTGTCGGATCGAGTGCCAGAACGAGTGTCGGATCAAGTGTCGGAACTAGAAACAAGGTGTGTTTTTGCCCTGTAACACCAAAAAACATGAATTAGCTCTTAGAAATCATAAAACATGATGAATTATACTTGATTCAATCATTAAACATGAATTACACGTACCTTATGGCGATCATAGCATTTTATCATGAAATTCTTCAAAAAGCTCCTTTAAAGTATGAAAAACAAATATGTACATGTGGAAAAAGTGTATAATAACCGTCATGAAAGTGATCATATCTCGGGCCCAACATTGCCCCCACACTTATGATTTTGCAGGTCCCACTGCAAAGAAAAAGAAGTTACCCCTCATGACTAGGCTTGCTGAGGAGGATCAACTTTGGAAGCCTCTCCTTCTTGTTGTGTAGACTTAGCCTTGTGCCTCTTGTGTTGCTTTAATTGTGCTCTGAGGTTGCGGTTAGATTTAGTCATTTCATCAACCAACCGCTGAAGGGAGTTGACCTTTGACTGAAGGAATACATTGTCATGATGAAGGTGTACATCTACTATCTTCCTCTCTTCCAACTATTGGAGAAGCTGATGGTTTTCTTTTTGTAGCTTCTCTATGGTTGGGACAGAATCGATGATCTCTGAGGAAGGCTTAGATCCTTTGAGGGATGTGGACAATCTATTAGTTTTAGGATCTAAAATGGGCATGGGTGAAGTAGGAGTGATGGGAGATCAGTAAGGTGAGGTAGTTTTTGATTTTGTTTTCCTTAGTGGCTCTAATCCATCTTCAGAGACTTCCCTAGGTTTCTTATGAGGGCTCTCAAGGCCGAAGGACACTTGGATGGGATCTGAAGCAGGTGGAGGTTTTTCATACTGCTTGGTTCTTGTGTTTTGAGTACTCTTCCGAAAGGGTCCCTTACCAAATCGATTGGATCCCCTCTTGTTTGTAGGAATGATGGGAAAGTCTTGTTGCATTACTTATTGAATCTTTTTAGGTGTAGGATCAAGAGAGATTGAAGGCATTGGGGGGTCAACAATGGGCTTCTTTTGGTCTTTTCTCTTGGTCTTTTTACCCAATGAAGAAGTAGGGATATCAACAAGATTTTGGTATTGTTCCAGCACAGAGAGGGTTTTTACAAGGGATTTTGGGGTTCTTGGAGAGAGAGGCTTGGATGGAGAGATAGTTTTTAGGCTAAGTGGATTTTTGTCGGTCTTAACTGTCAAGTGAGGGTTTGCAAATTGGTAGATAAAGGCATCCCAATTTTGCCCCTGTTTCTCTAACTCTGCTAGAACAAGGAGCTTGATCAAGACATGGTGGAAGAGACTGTTGTGGGGATTAGTCACATTTTTCCTCACTTGAGAGGACATCTTCTCCAAGCTTTTGAGAAAATAGAAGGGGAAGTTCAAGGGTTTGTTGAACAGAAAATGAGCCAGAAATCTAAAATGACAAGTTTTGAAAGTAGAGTATCTACCTTCACATATAATTAACCTTGTGATGGCGATGAGGGGATTGACCAATTCTTCCTTTATCCACTCCTTATCATACCCTTTTTCTCCTGAAATGCTCTAGAATTCGGGCTTAAACACCTTATTGTAACTTGAGCGCCACAATTGGTGGTTTTTGAACCATCTATCTCCCATTCTTGGGAGCTTTGTTGCAACAACAATGGACTCTTCTGTGACTTCAAAGGTGATATACCCTACATGTGTTTTCTTACCATTGAAACCAACTGCAAATTGCATAGAGAGGTCATCATCGTGGCCCTGCAAGCTAGACAAAAATGGCCCCCAGCCTACGCACAAAAACACTTCTCTGCACTATGCAAATTAGAGAATGGAAAACAAGTCTGCATAGGAGGAGGGTTCGTATCTCCTGGGCATTGTGACAGAGGTGGAATTCACCAAGCAAGGGAGAAATTGAAATAAGCAATGGAACGGATTTAGCACAGGCAGAATGAATTTTTGGACAGAGGACGAGCTGGCAGAGGTTGGGCGCGATTTCTTAACGCAGAGGAGAGAAAATGGCAAGGGAAAATGAGATAATAGAGTGCCTAGCCCAATTTTGGATGCACTTAAGGTGGAATACATTGCACACATGTGCGCACGATCTACCATCTGTGGGAAATTCGAATTCAATGGAAGGCTTTGGGGTAATGTAATGGTGTGTATTTAGATCAATGTCTAAGGCTTTTAACTTGGACATTTGATCATAAACATATGAAGCATCTCCAATCAATGTCTGTAACCAATTTAATTGAATGTAATTGATTTCCAGTTACCTGGAATCTAGGACAGTTACTAGTATTCAATTCAATGGCACTTCATCCGACACTTCAAACGACACTTCATTCGGTACCTCATACGATACTTCATCTGGTACCTCTATGTTAAGTTCATTTTTACCTCTTATAATGGATAGCCTGCAACTTTGAAGTGTTTTTTACAATCACAGTAGTTAATGAGCAGAGGCAAGATGCTCCATGCTCACTCAATCTTCTTGCATATGACATATAATGTCAAAAACCTACAATGAACGGGTTATAGCAAGCATAAAAATGTATTGTCAAACCTATAATATGCAGTTTGTAATGAAACGATAAACTGATAAAGAATGGTCTGTTAAGTATGTGTTCAGTAATTTATAGCACACCGGAGTTTAAGCATTTCAAAAATAACATGACTATCACTGTAATAACTTGTATCATAAAAATAATACAAAAATTATTGCAAAGATCTACTTCTCTAGGAAATGATCATTTGTCAGCTCATGAAACCCTCCCCCACACCTAAGTATTGTGACACCTCACAATCAAAAGTATAGGAAACTAATCAGTATCCCCCAATAGTCGAAGATTTATAGTATGTCAAGTGTAAAGATAAAATTTCACAGCTTGGTCTGACGAGACAATTAGAAGAAGGCCCCACCTATATGATAAGAGATCCTATATATAGATAAGAAGAGGTAGGCAAGAGAGTTTCAAGATAGTCTTAGAGTTATTTCCCAATGGCAAGTTTATGAGATTCATTAACCGTAGCTTAACCACACATAATTCATGTCAGCTTTATCTGCAAGTAATGTTGTACATCAGGACAAGCTTATATTTATTATTTATTTTTGTTGGATTACCATCCTCACTAGGTAGAATGCCCTGCTTCCAGCAAGCATGTTCAGTACTTCGGTGGGTTTACCTAGTCATACCACAGGCCGGTACCCGCTAGCAGCAGACCTGTTCAGTATCCCGGCGGGTTAGCCTCTTAAACCCTCAGAGACTGGCCCTCCATCCTTTAATATATTAATATAAGATTTCTTTATGAAAGAAGATGGGGGAATAGCTCTAAAAACAAATTTTTCGTTCTTTTTTTTTCAATTGGGATGGTATTTATGTTAGAGGATGAATTTTCGTTATATTACTTAGTGATTGTCCTGATGTAAGGGGTAATTAAGGAGATGTGGCCTATCTAAAGATATGATATAATCAAGCTATTTAGTGTGTAGTGGATGGTACCATTAAAAAAGAACAGAAAGGTATCTCTAGGCTCAATTTACTTTCTTCTTTTGTAATTATTGTGATGTTTCCATGACTAACTGCTAATTAGACCTCCTTGTTACTCATTGATAAAGACACTTGACTCACTTACTCAGTTTTCTTGGAAAAATTGAACGAGAGACCTCTAGGCTTGATAGTTATGGTATCACTTCCTTATACAGTGGTGAAGAGTTTCAAGAGCAACTGCTTTAGAATGCCTTAAAAAATGAGAATGTTTGCAAAAATATGGCTAACTACAGTAAGTCAATATTCATTTGATGCTTTAATAGACACAATATTCAAGTATAGAAATGTTTTGAAGAAAGATCCTTGAAATTGTGTACTCCGATGAAATAATTACTTACAGAAACCTCTAGAGTTGCCTTATTAACAAAATTCAAAAACTATTTACATATGTACAGTAGGAAATTCAGAAAAAATTTCAAGGACAAGGGGGGACTTTCCCATCTACTAAGGCTAATGTCTTGTCAGTTGACATGATCTATAGAAAATCTTCTCTGGAAATGGGCTTATGATAAAATTTAAGTCGGTGTCCGTTTACCACAAAGGAGACTTGTCCATCGTCAATTGTTTTAATTTTTACAACTCCATTGTCATATACAGTGTCTACCTCGTAAGGACCCAACCATCGGGTGGTGAGTTTTCCTTTGAAGGTTTTGAATCGGGAATCAAACAATAGAGCCCAATCACCAGGCTGGAAGTGCTTCTTCTTAATAAACTTGTCATGCCACTTGCTCCTCTGGTTCTGGACTAATATTGTCTGTTGGATGG
This sequence comes from Picea mariana, assembly GCA_032191745.1. Taxonomy (NCBI): domain Eukaryota; kingdom Viridiplantae; phylum Streptophyta; class Pinopsida; order Pinales; family Pinaceae; genus Picea; species Picea mariana. Next base: position 44,204 of record JASDQU010689307.1, on the reverse strand, counting down.
AATCTTTCCTGATTTCATACAACTCATTTAGTTGTAGGGATCATTTTTTTTTAGCCTCATCCAGGTTCAATCCTAACTCTGCGGCAATACGGAAGGTCCTTACTTGTAATTCTATAGGTAAAAGTACTTGTTTCCCGTACACTAACTCATAAGGGGTATGTCCAGTGGTATTTCTCTAGGTAGTCTGGTATGCCCACAAAGCCTCTGGGAGCCTATCAGCCCAATCCCGGTGATGTAACTAAACAGTCTTGGTCAAGATGGCCTCCAGAACTTTGTTTGTGGATTCTACCTGACCATTGGCTTGTGGGTGGTATGGAGAATATTTACGATGTTTAATCCCATATTTCTCTGTTAGCTCTTTCATCATCTTGGAAGTAAATTGAGTGCCTTGGTCGGTAACAATTTCACGAGGGACAATGAAGTGGGTAAAGATGTCTTTGTAGATAAATTCGACAACGGACTTCTCTGTGGCCCTGAATAGGGCTTTTGTCTCTACCCATTTGGTGACATAGTCCGTACAAACCAAAATATAGTTCTTCCTACAGGACATGGGTGAAATTGGTCCTACAAAGTTGAGGGCCCATTTTTCAAAGGGTTCTATCGTAACTTGGGCCTGCAAAGGAATTTCCTCAGATGACGTAGGTCTTCCTATCCTTTGGAAACTATCACAACTTCTCACATACTTGGCAGCATCTTTGAAAATGCTAGGCCAATAGTAACCTGAATGTAATACCTTATATGTTGTACGTTTGTCAGAAAAATGGCCACCACATGGTCCATTATGACAACTTCATAGTATATAAGGTACCTCGTCCTCTCGAACACATCTACAAATAATCAAATCAGGACCTGTGCGAAAAATATCATGACCAACCCAAGAGTAATTAGCACTCTGTGTAATAATTTTCTTCTTTTCATGAGGTGACAAATGAGACAGTAACTTCCTAGTGGCCAGATAGTTTTCCATATCTGCAAACCATGGGGTATTGATAGAGAGGGAAAAGATGTGCTCGTCTGGGAAACTATCATCTACAAGGATATCATCATCCTCATTTTTTATTCAAGAAATAAATTCAGCTACTACATTATCCTTTCCAGGTCGGTCAAGCACAGTGATATTAAATTCTTGCAATAACAAGAGTCACCTAGTCACTCAGCCATTAGCTATAGGTTTGTTCATGAGGAACCTAATGACGGAATGATCGGTGTGTAAAAATACTTCATAACCTGTAATGTAATGACAAAACTTGTTAATAGCATGAACAACAGCCAAGAACTCTTTCTCAATGAATGTGTAATTCAACTCGGTAGGGGACAAGTTCTTGCTTACAAAATAAATGGCATAGGATTGTTGGTCCTCTTTCTATCCTAATACCCCTCCTATTGCGATGTCGAAGGCATCAGTGGATATATGAAATGGGAGAGTCCAATTGGGCCCTCTAAGAACTGGTGCCATAGACAGCTTAGCTTTCAAGGTTTCAAAGGTAGTTTGACACTGCTCAATCCAAACAAAGTCAACATCTTTTATTAATAATCCAAACATAGGTGCAGCAATCTTTGTAAAATTTTCAATAAGCCGTTGGTAATATCCAACATGTCCAAGAAATATTCTCACCTCTTTCTGAGTCTTGGGGGGTGGAAGTCTAACAATGACCTCAATATTTGCAGGATCGACTTTTATTCCTTCATATGAAACATGATGTCCTAGAACAACTCCTTCAGTTAACAACATTTTGCATTTTTCATGGCTCAGAGATAGGTTAATTTATTGGCATCTGATGAGGACTTTTTCTAAGTTGTCTAAGGCTTCCTAGTAAGTGTTTCCATAGACTGTGAATTCATCCATGTAGACCTCCACACAATCATGAATAAGATCGACAAATTTCCCTAGTACTGCTCGTTGAAATGTGGCAGGAGTGTTACACAATCTGAATGGTAAGACCCTATAGGCATAGGTGCCCCAAGGACAAGTAAAGGTAGTCTTGTCCTGGTCATCAGGTGCTATAATAATATGATTGTACCCATTGTACCCATCTAGAAAGGAGAAATATTTCTTCCTAGACAAGGTATCTAGAACCTGGTCAATGAAAGGGAGAGGAAAGTAGTCTTTCAGAGTGGCCTTGTTGAGTTCTCGGAAATCAACACAGATTATCCATTTCCTGGTCACTTTATTTGGAACCACTACAAGCGGGGATACCCACTTACTGTCAGAGATGGGATAGATAAATCCGGCATTTAGCAACTTTTGAATCTCCTCCTTGACTATGTCTTTGAGTGTTGGGTTCATCCTTCTCTGGGGTTGCCTAACAGGTGTCACTTCTCCCTGGGTATATATGTGATGGATGCATGTGTCAGGGTGTATACCCTTCATGTCAGTGTATTCCAAGACAAATTCTCTTGTTTTTTCTCTAAGGATATCTACTAATTGTTTTTGTTGGTCTGTATCTAGCCCAGAGTTTATATGTAAAACTTTCCCTGGACTAATCTCGTATGGCATAGTATAAGACATGGCAAACTCATATTTTTCAAAAATAAAAGATGTCGAAGAAAAAATGGATGGGTCTAATTGTTCTTGAAATTCTTCCCCAAACATGTACTCAAATTGGGGAAAAGATTGTGGAAAATCAACACATGTGATAGCAGAAATGAACTGGTTTAGCACATTTTCTAGTGTATGCTCCTGAAGTTCCCTTGCATGGTCACTAGGAAATACAAGTTCTTCTCAGTCTTCATTCTCGTATGGACATTCAAGCCACCATAGATTCTCCATAATAGGTTGAGCTGGAGGGTAAATGGTGAGCTTCTGGATAGAGAGACCATTCGAGATGGTCATTTCTCCTTCTCTACAACCAATAAATGCATTGGTTGTGGCTAACCAAGGTCTTCCCAAAATAACAGGATGGCCTTTGCCAGGATCCTTCGAATGAATGACAAGAAAATCTACGGGGCACTCCCATGAGGCTAAGGTAACCATGATATCATCTAAAATTCCTTCAGGTATAACCCTAGTTTTATCTGCTAATTCCAAAATGGTTGGGGTAGGTCGAAGAAGAGGTTGTAACTGTAATTGTTCCAAGGTAGTAGCGGTCATAACATTGATGGTTACCCCTAGGTCTATGAGAGTGTTTCCAATGGAGACCTCAATAATGGTTATGGTCACTACGGGGTTTCCTGGGTTCCCATATTTTGCTAGTTTTGGCTGCTCTGATATGTATTCGGAAAGTCCTCCTACCAAATATATTGTAGAAGGGTCCTTGTGCTTCCTACCTGGCTTCTTAATACACAATTCTTTGACTACCTTATTATAGATTGGAATGTCTTTAATGGCTTGAAGTAGGGGAATTTTGACACAAATATTTTTCAATTCATTCAAAATGTCAAATTCTGGTCGGGTGGTAGGTTTCTCGATTACCAATCAGTCTGGATAAGGAGGGACCTTCGTAATTTGTAAAGGTTCATTTTGGGGAAGCTTGGGTTCTTGATTCTTCAGGATAGTAACATCTTCCCACCTAGTGTCATCCGTGGGTTGTTTGGTGATTTCTTCTTCTTCTTCTTCCTGGATGACTACTCAGGGTCTCTGCTTCTCCAGAACTTTTCCCGATCTTAGTTGAATTTCCTGTAATGGAACAGGAGTAATAACATATGTCAGGAAGGCCTACATCTCAACATTGTTAATAGGTTGAGGGGGCTTATTATTAGGATTCGGCACTGGTTGTGCCTGTAATAGTGTCGGTTTTGGGGAGCTTGCATTTTGAAATTGTAGCGGTTGTTGTTGTGGAATAGGAGGTAAGGGTGGTGGAAAAAAATCTGGCAAAAGTTGTAGAGTGTTCGATGAGAACTGAGGATAAGGATGGTTGGACATAGGGATAGGTGGCGCTTGAGGGTTTCCTTGGTTGTGTCCTCCCCTCCATCCTTGAATCCAAGGATGTTGGTACTGAGTAGACCAGTTTTTCCAACCTGGTGAGTTCCACTGTTGTTGTTGATAATAGGGTGGAACTTGAGACTATAGATCCAAGTATGTGGGTTGATTCCAGGCTACCATGGCCTCCTATGTGCATAAGAATACTCCCCAGGATCTCCACTCCTATAGATGGATAATAAATCAGGAAACGATGGACATTTTTCAGTCACATGGTCTTATGTACAGAAGCCACAAACTGAAATGTTATCTAATGGGCACTCCCTTGAGGAATGCTTCCTTCTGCATCTTGGGCAATATATGCTCATTGCTGCATTTTCCTCCTCCTGTTTCTTTTTGAGTTTAAGGGTATCCAAATGGGAACCTATTGTACTTAAGATGTCAGTCTTAAAGTTTTCTAAAAGGTTCCCTATCTCTGCTCTTGTAATACCACCTGAACTAACTGGTTTTAAGCTTCTGTTGTAAGGGTCTCGAACATTCTTTCATGTTTTGGCTCTACTCCTTGAGTAATTTTTACACATTTCACATATTTCGGCAAAAGATTTATGAGAGATGTCACCTGATTCCACCGGGTTAAGCATCTCTAAATATTCTTCTGAAATTCCCTTAAGGAAAAGAGCCCTAGTTACATCCTCTGGGAGGTTATGGTATTTTGACTTCTGGGAGATATAACCAAATATTTCCATATAGTCTTCAAGGGTCTCATCTTCTAATTGTTGGATTTTAAAAATGTCATTACGGGACTCTTTGGTCTTGCAGTAGTCTTGGTACGTCTTGAGAAATATGTCTTTCATGGCTTCCCAAGACCTAATACTGGATTCTCCCAACCCCATGAACCATCTTAGTGCAGAGTCTTTGAGGGTGGAAGGAAAGAATTGTAATTTCTGGGCATCTTGTATGTAGTTGTAGCTCCTACAAAAGATGTCAAATTCAAATAGGAAGGTGTCTGGATCTTCATTGTTTTTATCGTAAAAGGTAGGTAGTGCTGAGAGAGGAATATTCTTCATGTTGACATTCGGAGTGGTGTCTAAAATCGGAAACCCGAAGATAGTTTCGGTTTGGTTTCCAGTTTCTTCTTCCTCTCCATGTTTTACATTGTTATGGTATTCCTGATCATCCATATCGGCTTGATTTCCGAAAAGAGAGTACCTAGGTGGTTTTATCTTTGAAGAAAACAAGGTTTCCCTTTGATAGAAAGGTCTTCCTACGGATTGGATATCTGGGACTCTACTCGAGCCAGTTGAGACTATTGGTGCCAAAGCTCTTGTGTCAATTTGAGAGATAATCACATTGGTTGAACTACCAAACAAAAGATTCACCTGTTCAGGGTCTATGATATCTTTAAAGTTAGGGTCCCCTGGTGGTGGTGTAAAAGCAAAGGTTGTATTGTTTGGTTTTGTGGAAGACTCGAGTGGTCTTGCCTCCTGTCCTAATATGATTGATGCTTCAATTTCTTGTTCTATAGTGCTCCCTGTATTATTCCCTTCAGAGACTATTTTAGCTCTTTGAGTCGAGCTAGCTTCTGTTTTTCGGTATCGGTCTGTGGATTTTATAAGCGAAACGTTCCTTCCCCCAAAGAGATCGGAAGGAAACTTGGTTGAAAGGTCTAATTTTGATTTAATTTATCTACCTTGTGGGTCTCTAGGCCTATTCATGAAGGAAATCAAAAACAAAAAGAAAAAGCTACCATTTGATTTCTAGGTCTATTCATGAAAATAAAAATAAAAAAGAAAAACTATCATTAGGTTTGGGGGAACCTGCTATAGCAGATGTGTTGGTTCTTACCTCTAGTCTTAAATTTCCCCCGCCACCAAACTAATGCTAAGGTCTAGAGATGGTATAATTCCTAATTACTTCTTACCTTGAGACAACTCCGTGGCAATGGCACCAAAAATGATGGGTGTTATATATGCACTAAAAACACAGTAAAAACCCTCAATTAAATTGTCAACCCAGGGTAAGTAAACTTAGAGTTGTAGAAAAATATATGCCAAAGGTAGAAGGCTGGTAGGAGTATAATATAACTAATGAAGGTAGCTATCTAAGGATAATCTACTCAAGCAAAACTATCTAATGAACAAAACCTACTAAGCAAATTGAAACTAGGTAACCTAAGTACTTTTGGGCCAAGGGTTGATGGATAGTTCCTAAAAAAGCAAGTAAAACTTTATGTAAAGCAAACTAGTTCAACAATAAGCAATAATCAAACTACTAAGCATAATAGGCAAATGGCAAAAGCAAACTTCTTTAACTTGCCAACGTACATTCAATGAGAAACTATCCTATGAAATCAAATAAATAAGCAAGTAAGAAAAAGCACCTATCTAACCTATTAAAGCAATAGACAAGCAAACAAAGACACCTAACTAACCTACTAAAGCAAAAGACAAGTAAACAAAGGCACCTAACTAACCTACTAAAGGAAAATACAAGTAAGCAAAGGAAACTAACTATTGCAAGCAATCAAAGTAAAACTTCTCATTGAACAACTATCTAGCCTAAGAGGCAAGTGGACTAAATGCTTAATGCAAAACTATTTCTAATACGTGAAAGGAAATCTAAGAGGCAACTCGACTAAAGGCTCAATGCAATGCATGAAAGGAAACCTATTCTATTGAAAGCAAGAAAGACTAACAACTAATTCTTAATCTATGATAAGCAAACTACTATCTAATCTATCATAGCAAAGTCTATCTACCCTACAACAGCAATAAAACTTTATTCTAATCTATGAAAGAAAAAAAACTATCTCTTTAAACCTATGAAAATTCAAATATAATGTTGGTGGTTGTGTGAATGTCTTCGGTGTTGTATAATATCTCGATGGCACTTGACAACAAAGGACAATTCCAATGGTATAAGATCAATACTAATCTCAATGGCAAAATGAAAGGTATGGATTAAACAATCCAATGAGAATTTAGCCATGACAAAAATAATGTTAGATACCCTGCATATTCATGTATAAACCATCAACAACATAACGAGATCATCATTATTTAACTAAGAAATTTAATTGAATTTTAGTTCTAGGAAAGGAAATTGCATAAAACAAAACTATGCTATGTCTACTCTAACCATTCAAACTGCAATAAGGAAATAATTGAAAACAGAAATTAAACTATGATATTAAAAAGTAAATTAACAATCTATATTAACCAATAGCTAATTAAATGAGATCTATATAAAACTAAAGTAAACAAGCCATGATCAAAAGTTGAAATTAACTCTATCTATCCATCAATCCTTGTCAAAGAAAACCCAAATCAAACATTGTTCTATTCTAATTAAAACTCTATTTTAAACTAGACTATATAATCATAAAAGAAAGTAGAATCTAACATCTAAATGCACATGGGGTTAGTATAGAGACTTGCAAGTCTATTCCTAATCTACAATATCAGTGCATGCTAATACATCTCATCATCTAACCTGCAAAAGAGTGTTAAGAACCAAATATCAATATAGCATAGAAAAACCTTAGAATAAGTACTCAACGCCTTGAAAAAGAGAGAAATTCTGATAATAAGCCTCTTTGAGGGGGCAACCTCCCTATGCCCACATAAATGTACAATTCCAAGATGATTCCAAATGAAAATTTCTCCTTGTTATATATAAGAGACTAGGAGGTATAATTACAACTAATGGAATAAAGCCGACATAAATAAAATAACATTACTAAAGTAATATGCCACAATTAAGGGGTAATGACCCAATATTAGGGCTTAACATGCCCCTCCCCTTGAGACGAGTGTTGTATACAACACTTGAGTAACTTTGGATGCTTCTGTATAAAAGACTCATCTTCCCAAGTGGAATCTTCAGTCGGTAGTTTCCTCCATTTAATGAGATACTCTGAAATGGATCTATTCCTCAGCTGGCGAACTCTTGTGTTAGTGATGGCTTTAGGCTCCAA
>JASDQU010689307.1:21517-36269 GCA_032191745.1 Picea mariana | reverse complement strand
TCAAAGAATTGCTCCATCTGAAGTCTCCATGTGATTGGGTCCTTGCCATCAAACTTCCTCATATAGATCTTAGTAACATGGTTGGTCTTCAACCCAAAGTTGGAATTTCTCCATTCTTGATTCACCTTCCTTGTGTCCTCATCAGGAATTTCATGGGATACATTTTCACTTTCAGGTGTCCTCTCTATTATGAAATTTTTCAATCCTTCCATGATCTCCCCTTTTAAACCCTCCATCATCTCTTGTAGTTCATCTTTTGTTACTATCTTCTTTTGTAAATAATTTATGTCCCTACGCATTTCTTCACCTTCATCAAGAGTCCATGTAGGATTATATAGAGGCTTATTTGGTGTAGAAGTTCCCTTTTTGGGTGGCATGTTGGCCAAGTTTCACTTTTGAACCTTGATTTTGAGGTGGTTCTGCTAGACAATATTTCTTCTGTTGTATATCCAAAGTTTCAGCCCTTCTGGGTATGAAACTTTATTTTTTGTATTTCTCTGATATTTATTCTCTGCAATGCCATGGGTCTGATCAAAATTGGATGTGCCAAGTGGAATTTATGGTAACTTCCCCACAACTTGTTGACTTTTGTCCTTTCCGGGAGATGTTACTTGTATAGCGTGACCCGCACAGAATAATTGATATAAAATTCTGAAACTCATACCAAAAATACTACAGACTGTCCACTATCCAATGAAACTAGTCTCACTCAATTTGGATACTCTAGGAAAAAGTTATGATTGTTTTACCTGGAACACCTTCTTGAGACTAGTCAATAGGACTAGTCATATACCCTATCTTCCACAGGGTGTATCTACAAATGTAAGATGCCCCAGAAGCTGAAATTTTTACCAAAGCTACCTTATTAATTTCTGTAAATATCCTCCAGATTTCAATGTGTGAAACATTACAGAAGAAAATTTATAGTGAAAATTTTGGAATGACTCAGTTCAGGATGATTCCAAAACCCTATCTTGCACAGGTTGTATCTCTGAAATTACAAGGCCTCAAGAGATGAAATTTTAACCCAACATACCTTGATCCGTCTACTAGATATATTCCAAGTTGTTCCTTCTGAAACATTGTAGAAAAAAAGTTATAGCGCAAATTCCAAGGTGTCTCAGATGTAGTAGTGAAACCCTAAGACCTTGAGCTCTGATACCATATGTTAAGAACCAAATATCAATATAGCATAGAAAAACATCAGAATAAGTACTCAACGCCTTGAAAAAGAGATAAATTCATATAATAATCCTTTTCGAGGGGGCAACCTCCTTATTCCCACAAAAATGTACAATTCCAAGATGATTCCAAATGAAAATGTCTCCTTGGTGTATAGGAGACTAGGAGGTATAATTACAACTAATGGAATAAAGATGACATAAATAAAATAACATTACTAATGTAATATGCCCCAATTAAGGGGTAATCAGCCAATATTAGGGCTTAACAAAGAGAATCAAAACAACTAAGCTACAACAAACTAGTTAGCACAATAAAAACATACATGTACAAGAAAATAAAAAGAGTAATTAAATTAAGAATTGTATAAATAAACATGAAGACAGTTACCAGACTGTTGGTGCCCCCCCTAGCAATTCGTGGTGACTCTCTAAAAGAACACCACGAAATGAGTAGGCCGAATTCACCATAAAAATCCAAAAACGCAGTTCTGGCATAATTCTGGCAATGTAAAAACTCAAAACAGAGTAAAATCGTTTTTCTAACAATTATAATGCTTATGATACTTGGTTAACTATCATCTGACCATCCTAGTGGTATTTATAAGCTTACAGACCAAGTGGTCGACCACAGGAGGGTCGAACCACTTCTAATTTCGGCAAATTACAATAAATGATGCCCTAACTCACAAAATAGAGAAAGCCAATAATCGCCCTCTTTGGACAACTGAAACTGACTTGTTTGGAGTTCAGTAGCTAGAGGGGGTGATCATGAACAAAACCCATGTTCCCGATTCACCCAACACTGGCCGCCAATGCCATAACTGCCAAGTCACCCTGCGTTTTTGTGCAATACGCAGTGCTGGACAGAGTGTCAGATCGAGTGCCAAAACGAGTGCCAGATCAAGTGTCAGAACTAGAAACGAGGTGCATTTTTTCCCTGTAACACCAAAAAACGTGAATTAGCTCTTAGAAATCATAAAACATGATGAATTATACTTGATTCAATCATTAAACATGAATTACACATACCTTATGGCGATCATACCATTTTATCATGAAATTCTACAAAAAGCTCCTTTAAAGTATGAAAAACACATATGTACATGTGGAAAAAGTGTATAATAACCATCATGAAAGTGATCATATCTCGGGCCCAACACAAGGCATGTCCTAAAGACAACTTCACAACACCTTTCATCGATCAGATTCTCGATGAGTGTGTAGGGAGCGAAGTATTTTCTTTTATGGATGGATTTTCAGGATATAACCAAATTCAAATCAAACCTGAGGATCAACACAAGACGACTTTTATTTGTCCTTAGGGTACTTTCGCATACCGGAAAATGCCTTTCGACCTTAAAAATGTCAAAGCAACCTTTCAACGTGCCATGACCTTCGCTTTTCATGATCTTAAGCAAACACTCGAAGCTTACCTTGATGATCTTGTTGCTCACTCTTGCAAGAGAGCGGATCACATTGCACACCTTCGTCTTGTTTTCAAAAGATGTCGTTACTATAGAATCTGGTTGAACCCTCACAAGTGTGTTTTTTGCATTAGGTTTGGTCATCTTTTGGGATTTCTAGTTTCTGAGACCAGGATCATGGTAGATCCACTAAAGGTTGAGGCAATACCTCGATTGTCTCCCCCGTGCACGATTAGACAACTTCAAGGTTTACATGGGAAAGCTAAATTTCTTCGTCGGTGTATAGTAAATTATGCCAATATCACTAAGGGTTTCATGTGCCTTTTGAAGAAGGACACCCCTTTTATCTAGGATGAGGGAGCCTAGGAGTCCTTCGATGCTTTGAAGAAAGCCTTGGTATCGTTGCCTCTGCTGAAGTCTCCTGACTACAGTAGGGATTACTTACTTTATATCACCGTATCTGAGGGGATGATTGGTATGGTTTTGGTTCAGGAGGATGATGAGATCCACGAGCACATCATCTACTATATTAGTCAAAACTTAGTCGGTCCTAAGCTTAATTATTCTCACGTTGAAAAGCTAGCTTTGTTTGTCGTGCATGTAGTCCAATGTTTGTGTAATTACATATTACTTTGCAAGACTACTATGGTTGTTGATGTCAATCAATTTGAATACATCCTTACCATGTGTATCATAGGGGGGGGGGGGATATAATAAATGGATTGTCATTTTACAAGATTTTGATCTCGATTTCGCTTCTGCGAAATCCAAGAAATCACTAGTCTTCGCAGAGTTAATATTTGAATTTCCTATCTCCAAACTTTGAATTTTCCTCAGCATTACCCCTGGTATGGAGACATTGTTCTCTATCTCCAAACTTTGAATTTCCCTCAGCATCTCTCACAAGATGACCGACAGCGTGTAAGGTACCAAGCTAATAATTATACTATCTTCGGTGACACTTTGTATCACCGAGGAATAGACAATATCTTTCGTTGTTGTTTAACTCAAGGAGAAGTTGAGTCAGTCCTGAACGATTGACATAGTGGGGCTTGCGGTGGTCATCTATCTGGGCTTGCGACAACCCAAAAAAATTTGTGAGACGGTTATTTCTGGCCTACTATCTTTAAATATTGTATTGAAGCAGTTAAGAAGTGTCACACTCAGAAAATGCACTCGCATCTAGCCCCTCTTCACCCAGTCATTACCATCAGTCCCTTCACAAAGTGGAGGGTGGATTTCATGGATTGCAACCCAAATTCCACTAGGGGGCATCAGAACATTATCATGGTCATCGACTAATTTACTAATTGGGTCGAGTCCATGCCTATAGTTAAATCCAATGGGAATACTACCACCTTATTCGTATTCAATCAAATTATTGCCCAATTCGGTATCCCGAGTGAGATTGTCACTTATCATGGCAGTCACTTTTAGAATGAAATGATGGAAGAGATAGCATCTAATATTGGCTTTATACATGGTCATTCTTCTCCTTAATACCCCCAGTCAAATGGACAAGTAGAGGCCCTCAACAAGTCTCTCAAGACCATTTTGCAAAAAACTGTCATTCAGAGTAAGTCTAACTGGCACATCATGCTATATCCCGCAATCTGGACATACCGAACCTCGGTTAAGACTTCCACTGGTTTTTCCCCTTTCCAGTTAGTACATGGTGTGGAGTCAATTTTACCTATTGAATGTGAAATCCCTTCTCTTAAGTTGGCAGTCATGCTCCTACCTGACACTTCTGATCTTGAGCGGCGCCTTATACATCTAGAGAGTCTTGACGAGTAGTGTCGATATGCCTCTATGGCTATTGAGGCAAACAAAAGATGTGTTAAGGTCCAGTACAATAATTTTATCTGTCCTCGGTTGTACACTGAGGGTGACTTGGTCCTCTTGTATGATCAAGCCAAAGAACCACTAAGGGCAAGCAAGTTTAAACCCATGTGGCATGGTCCTTATATTGTGCGATGTGTCTTAGAAAAAGGAGCCTATGAGCTAGAATATTATGAAGGGAATATGTTGGTCGAGCCCAGGAATGGGCTCTACTTGAAAATATATTACGCCTGAGCCCCAATCTCGGGAAGAACTCTTTGTATACTAATGTAATTTAGTGTATATATGTTTTCCCTTTCTTTCCATCTTCAGCTTGCTTATTGAGTTTTGTCTTGGTTGGCAATTGTCAATGGATTCTTTGGTCTACCTAGGATTTGTAGATGGAGCCAGTCGTCATACATAGAACTTGGCTTCCGCCACTTGGGTGGTTTACTCACCCAAGGTTCTACTGGTGTCTTCAGGTGGCGTATTCCTAGGACCATCAACGAATAATGTGGTCGAATGTAGCATCATTATAGAACTTTTACATGATGCTATCTCACATGGTATTCACTCTTTAAAGGTTCACCTGGATTCCCAGTTAGTAGTATGTCAGTTGAATGATAGTTACCATGTGCATGATCCTACTTTACTCAGACGATTCCTACGGGTACGTCTTTTAGAACGACAGATTGATTTTATTGCATATTACCACATTCCTAGGAGTTATAATCATGTATCTGATGCTTATGATAATTTCATTTTAGATTGGCATTTGTCACATAATTAAAGAAAAGAGAACCATCTCATCAATGTACACATTGTAAAATATAAGTAAAGCCAAAGATCCCTTTTTATATATATTTCAAAAAATATGGTGTTTATAGTACAAAATTGGGGCTAATACCCTCAATACATATACAGTCGGTACTACAATATCCACAAAATCTATGCCTATGGCGTCAGATGTGTGTCATGGTAACAAATTATGGCATTTGTGAGATGCCAAAAGAGTTGTACCCAAGCTCTGGGTACACCAACCACATGTCGTTGCATGGCTTCAGGCAAATCCTCTGCCTGAACCATGGGGATAATATGAGTCAAATGAGACAGGTTGCCCTACATGTTTTGTACGACTCTCTCGACTTCTCCTCCCGCTGCCTCATCTCCCCAATTCCTCCTTCAATGCCGAGGAAACCCTTCTGGTTGTCGTGGACCCACGTCTACGTTATACAAGTGTCTAGTTAGTACTTAAGCACCATCCAAAAACAAAATTGTTCTACTATACAAAAATACAAAAAAATGAAATATTTGAAAACATTTGACATACCTATGTCACCGTAGGAGGCCCCTGGTGGGAGTGGCATGTCCAGATCTCCTTGGAAGTCTATCCCTGCATATGGATAGTCATCTAGGTCAATGACCTGTCGTTGCCACCAGTAGAAGAAATCCTCGTTGTAGGGTGTGGGCACCCTACCTCCCCTATGTCGTCTCATTACCTCAATCCATTGTGCCATGGCTGGATCGTGAGGTCCTCTAGGAAGAATCTTGACTCTAGGTCCCAAACCTGGAACCCGCTCAAAGAAGAAACTGCATAGGATAGAGGCAAACCCAAAATTCCTCTTACTCCCATGTTTGCACTCTTTTAATTGGCTCTTCATATTTTCCAGTAGTGAGGTACACCAGTCATATACTGTGGGTCTCATACACTGCACTTCCTAGAACATGAGTGGCCATAATGCCCAGTGCAATGAGGCTGAACCTATGATCCTAGTCAATACAAGCACAACAATCTTCAGGCTGAGATTTTTTATCGCCCGGATAGGGAGTTGACTCCCTACCTTTAGAGTCCCTGCTACACAGTGGGCATCAATGTACTCCTCTATTTTCATTCCACTCCCTGCTCCCCATGATTTGAGGTTTACAACCTCTCCCCGACGTGATAATCTAGTCAAAAAGTAGATATCCTCTACTTCAATCCTCAATGGTTTCCCATCAAGGTTGAAGCTTTCACTCTCAAGGTCCCAGTAACACACAAGAATCTCAAGCAACCTCACCTAGTCCCTCATCCTTTTGAGTTCCCAAAATTTATATAAGCCATATCACTTTAAGGCCATTTGGGCCCCCAGATCTTGATCCACAGCAGCATCGACCTCCTCGTGCTCTCTTTCTCTCCATTCAAGAACCATCCTACCAAGGACAAGTCAAAATTTGAGTTAGCAACCTTAGAATTTATTTTTTGCATGTTTGTACGTGATTTTCTTCACTTACAGTCGCGTATAGGGTTGGCTATACGCACCCTGCAGTTTTCACAGGCGCATATAACTCATCTTATACGTGACCCGATAGGAGACAGCCCACGTACACCAAATTTCATATTTTACGCCCTCAATTACTAAAAATTTGGAACCTAATTTAAAAATTTAATCCACTGGAAATGAAGAGGAAGAGAAGAAGATTTACCTGGTCCAGACGGTTTCTGATTTCGTTGCCTGACGCTCCCACAATCGTCGTTTGAATCTCAGATGTATTTTGGTCCAATTTGAATTATTTGGGTAAAAAATCAAAATGGTATAGTAATTTTTGGTTTTGTTACTATTTATAAACAATTTTTACCCACTTTCTATAGTTTTGAGCCATTTTTTCACCTAATGGACCAATACAAAGGTGGATTGAGTTGTTTTTTGTAGTTTTAACCAGGGATTCTTGTGGATTTCAATGTTATGTTGCCCGTTCGTCACCACGGAAAGGTATTTTCACTACCCAACATATAGGATAGATATCCATTCCATCATGCATTTTCACATCGTCCTATAATCGTCACTTTTTATGCCTTAGGTATGGACCCATTTGTTGCTACAAAGAACCTTCCATCTGCTATAAGTCGTGTCATTATCAAGTGCTAGATATTTACCAAACATGGGTGCCCTAGTTAGATCCCTACTTCACTTGGTGCCCATGCAGAGATTTTTTCCATAAGACCGGGATTCCCTCATAACTAGTACATGACTTGATGTTGAGCCTCATTTCTCACGCATAAACATGATGCCTTATACCCCGAGGACTCCCAAACGAGTTTAATTTAAGCTCTTTTCCAACTCGTCTTCAAAAAGCAAAAATATTGTCGAGTGAACTTGTCTCTTTCACACTCGTAAATTGTATTTGAAAGGACGTCTATTTGGCACAAGTTTATCCATTTTTCAAACCAAGTAGACTAAAAGACATAAAAAAAGACATTTTTTGGCGTTAAGTTGTGATTGCATCTCATTCCCTTGCTGGTAGTATTGAGCCTATAGTCGGTTCTTGCTTTGCGTTATAAACCATTTGCCTCAGCAGTTTTGCATCCTCAACCAAGCAAAGCCTTGTTTATATCTTTCACAATTTGACACCCTATACCTAGGAGGGAACATTCCCCCAAGTGTCCATCTCCCGCATGCATCTCCTTGCATTGAGCATAGGTACGTTCCACTGCTGGAACTAGTTTTTCTTACTTGCAACACTCTTTTCCTCCTCTGTATCATAGCATTCATTTGTCTATGAAAAAACAAAAAAAGACAGGCGGGAAGGGAGTATTATCTCATATTGGCAGTAGTCGTGTCGCCTTTGAATGAGCACAAAGTTATTTGAGTCCATTTATCATCATAATTTTGGGGTTAGCATGGCCTTAGGAAGCTGAGCTCATTACAGAGTCTTCTTTACCGACTGGTTACTCTTCCAGTCCCTATAGAGAGTTTTCATTGATGCCTCCTACATCTCATGGTTTCATCATTGTGTCTATGTTGTCAGAGTCCTTCATGTGTCTCATGCTATTGTTCAAAGGAATTCTATCAACTTGTGTCAGCCACTCCTCAAAACTCTTGAATTTTCATGTCGATCATACCCTCAATTTGTCTCAGAATCACATGATACGATAGTTATATCATGCACCCTGACCCTACTTTCATCATTGGTAGGTAACATTGAACCCAACAATAGACATTTCATCATTGGTCATTGACTGGGTGGTTTCCCTTGTGTTCAACGGTAAGACATCTATTCACACATTGGGATTCATGCAATGTATTGGATGCCATTAGCCTTATTGGTGGTTTCCTTGCCTTTGTTGGTAGTTTTCATCATTGGCTACTATTCAGAGGGTCTTTTTCCTGTACCGCTTGCACTTGGCACATGCGAAAGATGCACAGGGTTGTTGGTTCGTGAACATGTTCTTCATCTTATTTCCACCAAATCATGAAGCTCTTGCTTTGTACCTCGTGTTGACTAATTAGATATGCCTTAATTCTCTCCTTTCAACGAGTCTTCTTCCATCAACTTCAGCCCATTTATTCTAGAAACAGGACCTAGATTCTTATGAGTACCTTGAGGCTTGCAGTCTTCAATGGCAGGCTCTCTCACCACTGATAGTTGGGAATTCATCAATGTCTCATGATCGATGGATTCTTCAAGTGTTCGACACTGGCTCCTTTATTCACACTTATAAGAATGTACTCGGTGCCTTGATACCTACTTTCATTATTGGTAGGTTGTCTCGCGTTTTTTAACAATATACCTCAATGACCAGTAATCAAATGATGTCTCATTGTGTTCAACCTCAACTCCTTTATTCACATGATGTATACTTGCACCCTTGGTGGATTGTGTAGAAGACTTGAAGAAATCACTATGTGGCCGCAGCTTTCCTAAGTTGTTGCTTCCTTTTCATTGGTTCAGTACCTATATGACTTCAGTGATCATGGGAGATCAGATTGTACTCTATTGTATACAGATATCTTCGGGTTGGTTCTGAGACTGGTTCTACTAGGCCTCATTCGTGACTATGAAGGCTATTGGCATGTAACCAGATTTGTATTTTCCTATTCATGGACACGAACACTTGTTTGGTATATTTTCACATGGATCTGTAGTGTAATTTTATTGGCAGCCATGTATGCAAAGTCAGTGCAGAATGTAATGAGCAACTAGTTCTTCCAGCTAGTTCCCCATCACTCCACTTCTGGGTTGTTTATAATTTATTTCAGCCATCACAGATACTCCTCTGACCTCACACATTAGGGGGCATCTATTATAGCAAGATTTGCCTGACCTGAAATCTTGCCCAGAAGGCCTTTTTCCATTTCCCCGTGCAGAATTATCATCCCTATTTATAAAATCCAGAGCCAAACATAAATGTTTTTCTACATGTACTCATATTTCCTACTATACATCATGTGTATACGTAGACTTCTCCAATACATCCCATGTACATTGGGATTTGTGCCAGAAAATTAAAATTAATGTCGGGTTTCCATGTCACGACAGGAGATCTATGATCCTTGGCCTTCCATATACTGGAAACATTTCGACTCGGCCCTTCAGTTCCATTTTGAATGCTATAAATGGGCCAATTCTGAACTATGGAAAGAAGAGAAAGAGTTCAACTTTGAGAGAAAAGTTACTCTGGAGAAATTATTTACTTCATATTGAGTCGGCATCCCTTTGTACTTTAAGTCTGAACATAGTGTTCAGCCCCTAAGCTCTTCCCTTATTGATTGAGAACCTCATTGCTTCTCTATTATGAGCTTGCCTTTGGTGGAGGATTGAAGTTGTGGAGGCCCAGCTGGAAGGAAATTAGTTTCTCGATTTCGAACCTTGTCGACACAGAAGTCTGTAACATTTTCACTTATGCTGATCATATATTAATAGAAATACTCTTTTCTCATCCAATTGATATCTTGCAAATATATTGAATTATTATTCCATGGGTGTATTTTTCATGTTTATTAATGGATTATGCTATTGAATGTGTTAACATTATATAATATCACCATATGCTTGCTTTTCTTGGTTGTTGAGGACTAGTTGTAGGTGTATTGCTTTGGGTCAAGTGCTCAACGGTGGACTTCATCGAACGTCTGGACGAGGTAGGCATTTTATCTTGTCTTGCTAGCATATTTGTTTTCATGGCATACTTGAGAAGAGAGTTGATTTCTACAGTCATTTCCGTCTGTTGTAGTTTACCCTAGCCATAGAGAGATTTTCCTCGTAATAAGGAAGTCAACAAGGATATCTAAGATATGTGGAGAAGGACTTCCATCTAGAGATATGAGGCACATGAGAACTCATAGATAGTGCAAAGAATTACTTTTTCTCATAGAGACATTAGCACGGGGTGAAGAAGACATTTAACCTAGAGATCTATTCATTCCAAAGGAGAAGAGAAGTTGACAGGGTAGCAGTAGATAAGTTGCAGGTATAGGTTCATAGAAAACCAGTAGAGGTGCTTGGTTCAAAGTATTTGTTGTCTCTCATTGGACAGATAATACAAAAAAAGTGAGATAGGATATCTCATTGAATTGGATGGAGAAGGACTTTCATCCAAGTGTGTAGCGTAGGGTTTGAAGAAAGGAGCATAGGGGCAGGAAGGGAGATAGCAGCCAGCAAGATCGAAGGACTCATATTGAGGTAGGTTATTTGTTGCATTGTATTATTCTTCAGGTGGACCATTATCCCAGGAAGAAATCCCAATATTTTATTTTAATAAAATCAACTAGAGCTAGAAGCACAAGAGTTATTCAACATTCTGATAGAGGACTCAAGGACCCATGTGGAGCTTTATGATGATGCCAAGTATGCAATGAAGGGGATTGGAACTATCATGTTCTAAATTGAGTTAGGAGATTTGTTAGATGCCCAATATGTGCTTTATGTGCCATAATTGAGGAACAACTTGCTCTTAGTTTCCATTTTTGGAGGACATGGGTTTTGCAGTTACTTTTCAGAGAGGGAAACTACTCGTATCTTTATAAAGAGTTAGCCCTGACACAAAAGTGACAATTGGTGTCAAAGAGGGTGGGTTATACAGGTTGTAGAGCCATCTTGTAAGAGGATCCAATGGGATATTTGATCAGGGATGGATGTCAGTGACAGAGGATGAGGAGTAGGAGGCTTTGAAGGGTGAGAAGTCGAAGGATGAGCAGAGTTCATAGACTTCCAATGTGGGGAGTAAACCTTCAGATGAGAAGAGGGAGTTAGCACCTTCCAGTTCTTTCAGGAGATCGAGTTGGTACGAGATGAAATTGATGGATGCTCAAGAGCAGGAGGATTCTAGGAGCACATTGAGGGAGAGAAGACCTTCGATGAAGGTTTCAAACTTTGTGGCATTAATATGTAGCTTCATCGATTCCAATACTTCCAATATTCAGGGAGAAACTAACCAACAGGGTTGGAGGAATTCCAGTATGTAGGATTATGTGTATGACATTATGCCAAAGTCGGAGGCAGAACCAGTTCCACATGGCTCTTCAAGAAATTCCTTCCTCACTAAAAGGGAATGTTGATGTTAGTGGTAGCATCATACAGGTATTTGCACACATGTCTATGTGTCTAGACGTGTGGAAATCATCCAAAACCTTCTACTCTTGAAATCACTTTAGTTAAAGGAATTATAAAAGTAAATTGATTTTATTAATTAATTATGTAAATTGATTTATTTATGAAACATGCTAAAAGTACTTAGCAAGCAGCATGTAATCTAAATGTAAAAGTGAGTGTGAGAAGTAATCTCAATTGTATATCCCTTTTGAGATTATAAATAGATTATAACTCATGATTATAAAATCAAGTCTAGGAGAAGGAGGAAAAAATTCACACAAATAGAAAAGGAGGACCTTTTCTAGTGTAGAGTCTCCAAGGTCACACTCAGAAGTAGAGAAGGGCCTCTGCTTGAGTGCTTGGATCACGAAGGATGGTGATTCAAGAGGAACAAGGATGACACTTAATAGGAGTTGTGTTGAGAGAGTCGACACACAAAGTATTGGATCATGAAGGAATGTGGTTCAAGATCTTGGATAGGTGAAGAAGGACTTTCATCTAGAGATCATATAGGTCAAGAAGAAGAGAGAACATAGGCATACACAGGTGGGTTTTATAAGAAGAAATACACAGTAGAGTGTTGGAGCATACAGATCTTTCCGTACAGGTTTTATGTACACATCCACGAGTCACAGTGGAGACAATAACAGACATTCATGGGTCACACTCAGGAAAGATGTGGATATCTGTGGGTCATAGAGGGGAAAGTCGTGGATTTATAGAAAAGCGTGTCAGAATTGGTTGTACATCAGGTCAAACCTTTCTAGGTTAGTCTGTAGTTGTATTTCTCTCAGTGGGCCATTATGCATGTTACAAGAGCTATGATTTTAGCATAATAAAATCATTCTCAACACTGGTTTTCCCTTCGGAGTTTTTCCAGGGGTATTTACCCAAAAATTATGGTGTTCATATGTGCTTGATTTGGTTTCCTAGTTTATGCTTTTGTTACATGATATTGAGTTGAATATTTCAGTAGTGTATCATTTTTTTGTGAGCACCTAATCTGATTGTAGTAAGGAAATCACTAGATAACAAAGTACCTAGGTGTTGGAGTAATAATTTTTCAACGTGGTATCAGAGAATACCTAGGGTTGAAATAAAAATAAACAATTCAAACTTTGTTGATATAACATCTAGTTGATGACCAAGTTCATTAAGTTTACCCATTGAGGACATGTTTTTTTGGAGTGATATTGCTAGTGGTATGAGAAGAAATTATCCCTACCAAAGATGTCTATATTTAGCGTAAGTTGTGGGATTTCTGGTGGCTTAGGTGGGTTCTCATTTCTTTTGAAAAAAAGGTGGAAATTTCTAGGCCTTGATGATCCTTTGCCAACATTCTTCTTAAGATCGACAACTTCATTTGACAACTTCTTGACCAGTTTAACCACATTGTCTAGATCTTTAGGGTCTTTCTCAGGATGTTTCGTAAGTAATAAAGGCTTCTTTCTAGCTGACCTAATCTCTTCAAATTATGAATGACTGTCATAAGATGACAATTCCTTTTCAACGATTTTGGCTTCTTCAAAATTTCAACCTAAGGTTTCTTTACCATCTCATTTAACAAACATGAATATGGGAGGAATTAGAGTCGAAGTGTAATATTTGATGGCTAAGGATTCTAGGGGAGCGGTCTCGACTTAAAACTTATTTAGGACCATAGAAAAATATTGATTGAAGTACTTCACTTTCTCTTTCTTTTCTGTCTTTATATCTCCTAACAGTTTTTATAAAGATGCAAGAGTTTTTGCTTCTCCGAACTTTCCAATAAAGGCCTTTTCAAAGTCTTCCCAACTGGTTATGGAACCGAGTGGGAGGTTAAAATACCATGTTGATGTTTTTCCAACGAAGGTGTAAGGGAAAATTCTACAAACCACATCTTCATAGTGAACAGAGAGGAGGTGGGTAGCTAGAAATAAATTCTTAATGTGATCTTTTGGTGAACCGGGTTTGTTTGGATCAAATTTTAAAAGGATTTTTTAAGATTTTATGGGAATTTCATGTAAAGGTTATGCTAAATTCAGAGCACCTTCTAAATACCATGGAAGAATCACTACTCTTCAATATTCACGTTCACCCATATCGATTTATGTGTTTTTACCATCGAAGTTATACTCGAATTCGAGAGGGGTAGGAGGGATCTAATTCAAGGGCGTGAGTACTTTCTGGAAAGAAGTTTCATTCAGATATTCTATAGGGTCGAAAATAATATTAGTCATATTACTGGGTTATCTCACACAAGTAGTTCCTCTCCTTGGGATTTCCCGGGTTGTTGGTAGTTTGCCAAGCAATTTGGCGTATGCGCGGGTAATATGACAAGTTTCAGTAAACTCTTCGTAGGGTATAGGAAACCAAGTTTTTGTTTGATTTTCAGGGATTCTAGTATCACTTCCAAATGTAGGTTTTATGTCTTCAAAGATAATGTCATGTTCTGAATTGATATGAGGAAAAATATTTTAAACAAGGATATTTTTGGAGGACTAGTCGTGTGTATGCAATGCGTTTATGTAAGCCATACAATTTCATGCCCTCCTTCTAGCGCCAATTATGTTGACGGGATGGAAATGCCCTGCAGCATTAAGGGGTACTCCCCAGTACACGATCCCAATTAGACTATGCACCATTTGGTTTAGGAGACCCATCTGGATTCTAGCATGACTGCCATTATTGGTTATGACAGTGAAAGGATGGATGTGTATGCAAACCAAAGATGTAGATGAAGACTATCTAAATGCATAAAGGAAAACTAATCTACTTCAATATATATTATTCTAGCTAGAAGGAAACGGTAGTAACTGAATGAACTTAAATGAAACTAAACTGGGTAGAACACCCCAATCATGATGGGAATTGCATGAGCCCCACTTGGATATACGTTTCTCCACTTTAGGAACTTAGGATAAGATATATCATAACTTAGACTTTAGGAAATATTAATATAATATTCCCTTAGCTTAGCCCCCCCCCCTTCCT